>OY723389.1:46438503-46629509 GCA_963210295.1 Ophion ellenae
GAGAGAGAGAGAGAGAGAGAGAGAGAGGTCTTGAACCTCTATCATGGTGTGTGGCACCGATCATCGCCGCGCAGTCTACCGTCGGAAATACTAACTACATTTTTTCTGCCAAATATTAACACGGGCCCTGTTGTTCCAAGTAATATCTGTTCTTTGCCGACGTTCCGCATTATCCGAGTCACCTAAGTCATCCGAGTCCTCCGCATTATCCGAGATGTATTCTCGGGTAATACGTAGAATCTCGGATAAAACGGAAGAATCTGCTATGCCTATGCTTGGAATAGTCCTATATCTCTACTGCTTTCCGTATTATCCAAGATGTTACTTATCCGAGGGACCCTCTCCCCACATTACCTCGGATAAGCGAGGTTCTACTGTGTTTGCCATGGAGCCAAGGATGCGTATTCGATCCTCTTCCATCTCTCTTACACGACATCGATACTCAGCTTACTTCTTGAGGTCTTAGAGATAGTGGCGCCATCCCTGCTTGACCACATTTTTGTAGCCACTTTGAAATGGACAGATCGGACTCCCCCACTCTAGCCTCCATGTTGATAACAATGGACAACATTTAAAAAACGAAAAATCACTCGGGATTCTGCTGTGTTCCAGGGTGCATGACGGATAATACGAGTGGATTGTCGTTCCATGAGCCACCTAAAGATGAAGTCTTTAAAAACAAGTGGTTTTTGGCTCTGAAAATGACTCTTTAGGCCATCAAGGCGCGTTTGTAGTCACTCCCCAAGATTGTTTTTTTTCCAAGTTTGTATCTTTATAAATAGTAAATCGAGCAATATTAAAAGTTATTTCTATTATATCTAATGTATAAATATAATTGCAGACGTCTCGTGTAAAAAGAATACTCTGAAAAAGAGAATCACTCCTTCAAACCTGCGAGTGACTCTCATAACCTTAAACAATCGAAATCCAGAGCTGACAGCAAGAAGACTAGACTTCTTGGCTGACAGAGCTAAAAAAGAGCGGAAAATAAATTATTCACTGCAGTAGCATCTTCACAATATACCATGGAGGTAAATCCAATAGCTAACTCGCAGGCAATCAAGAACTAAGTAATTGTTTGATGCTATATGAAATATCGCAGCGCCATCTCTAGGACGCGAAAATCGGGAATAGGCAAGAAATTGAAATGGCAACGATGTTGCGCCATACAATGAACGCAATGAAGCGGATATTAACGTAAACTTTAAAATTTAATATCTGACAAACGAGTGCAATATCCTTCGTTCTCCTTTTGCTAGTATAATCAGAAAATATACCATGACGATTAGTCAAATTTTCATTAATATCTATTCACCCCAACATTTTTAAGCAACGCAATCTCAAGACCGCTGTGGACGCAACGAAAATTAGGCTACATTAGCGAAGTGCGGGTAGGGCACTCCCTACCCACATTACTATAGAAAAGGCTTCAAATGGGAAGAATAATACGTAAAAAGCCGCAAGCGTATACGTCGGAACTCGGCTAATAATAGAAATACTTTTATTTTGAGACAATTACATTTACCAATAACAACAATACTTGTTATTTGGTATATAATTTGACAATTACATTTTAGTATTTTACAAACTTGTTTGAAAATGAATAAGCACTGCCGAAAACGAACGGTGATCCCAATATGTTAGTAAATGTTCGCAGGTTCGTCGTTGACGGACAATTATTTCATCGCGAACGCCACGGAAAACAAAGTGATTAAAAATCACCCGTGAAATTGTACCACGCTGGACACAGTTCAAAATCGCGAACTTCGGTCCCGCTTCATGGCAAATTTTGTTTGAGAAAAAAATTGTCGATTTTGATAAATATATAGCACACGCCATTTATCGCTTACGTGGCAAAAATCAAGATAAGAAAGAAACGTTTATGAAAGTGATGTTTGTGAACGTACCTTTAATTGTGCTTTCAGTCACGTTTGATGATAAATTTTGTTTAAGAAAAAAATTCTCGATTTTGATAAACATAATATAGCACACGCCATTTATCGCTTACGTGACAAAAATCAACATGAGAAAAGAAAACGTTTACGAAAGTGCAAATGCAATCAGAAAATGCACTCTGCATGCAAATTTTTAATGAGCCATCAAAAATAAAATGCATGAATTGTAAATCAGCCAACAACGTTTCTATTTTTCATTACGTCTATCGTGATAATTTTTTTTCTCGGTATTCCTTGCGCATTCCGCATTTAGCAGTATTTTCCATTCCGAGACCCTGAGTATATTCCAATTATCTTACGTATATTTAATGTCTTGTTACTCAGGCATAAAATTAATTAGCTTGGGTTGAATAAAAGTTATGAAAAAATGTTCGTCAAGTATGAGAACAGTTGAATGCAAATATGCAACAATGGATTATTTTTCGTTGCATATCAATTTTTGCAACCGATTCCTAGTTTAGCACTTAACAAGTCCCAAGACTTTAAGAATTCGCACGTGTAATTCTTGTGTTTATTCCAAAACCCAACGACGACGCGATCGTAAGTGTTTTTGCTCTTGTTCTGTTTCATATAGAGACCGCCTTTATAAACCTCTGGGGAGCCTGAAACAAACAATCAAATCGTGTGAGCATTTTGTTACGGGCATTGACAAATTAAAAAAAATGGAATTATCAATGCAATCTTCACATCTGCGGCTAGTAAAAGCGCCAACCAGCGTGTGGCTGCGGTGATTTCCTATGTCGAGCCGCATTGGCTTGTGCCACTCTGGTAGAATTTTTTTTCCGAATTTCTCATGTTTTCTCCGTTTTCCCCCAATTCGGAGAAAATCGGGAAAAAAATGAGAAATATTAATCTTAAAATATGCCGATTTTCCGCAATATTCCTCTTTTTCCGCATTATTCCGATTTTCTCATTTTATTTACGAGAATTCTCCATTATTTCCTAGCCTTTTTAAATGCCTTGGGAGAATTTTGGAGAAGTGATAAAAACTCAGAAAATGAGTTTGTCGGGAAAAATTCCCATTTTTTCCTTACTTTCGATCAAATTGTGAATGACAATCCCTTGATTTTTTTAGAAGGGCGGTGACCCAAAAAGTACTTGCAGGTTAATGATATAGTAGGAAATTAAAAAATGAAGAAAATATTAGGAAATTTACATCGGTTTTACTTAGATTAATGAAAACATTGCCTTGAGAGACTTTCGGAGAAATGGGGAAAATTTAGGAACCGAGTTTTTCGGAAAAATTCTCATTTTTGCTGTCCGAATTGGCCACATTTTCTCCGTTTTCTCCCAATTTGGAGAAATTTAATTGAAAAATTGAAAAAAAAACTACCTTTTTTATCCTCATTTTACAGAAATGTTGCGTGAAATGTTGATATTTTTTTGCAAATGCGTGCCATTTTCTTAAATTTGCATTTTCTTCACTTTAATTACCGTCACATAGAAACTATGCATGTTTTAACTGAATAAATGTTTGAACTTTGTGCAAATCAAAGTCTACGGGATGCTAGACTGCACGCTGATTCGCAACTGCCGTGGCGACCTTGCTGTAACACTCTGCCACAGCTCCACCATTTTGATGATGAATTAATAAGAAAAAAATCGTTTTGTATACTTAAATATACTATTAAAGTACACGTAAAGTTTGAAAATTGTAGAATAATTATTTCTTAGTTTAAAAAATCCCTCAATATTGCTTATTTTTTTCCTGTCTTAATGTATATCCCGCCTTAACGCTTTGAAAAAAAAAAGTTGTTTACACTTCGGCGAAATGACATACACTGAATTTCAAGCTTGCTTATAGTACTTTGTTATAGATGCGTTACCATCTTAAAGTACACGCACGCAGTTCTGGTAACGCCAGCTCTTGGGAAACATTGAGAACTTATTCAACGTCCTAATACAGAAATCTGCAAGTGCAAAACAACGCGGAGTGTTCGCCAATTAACGGTGCCTGCATATACCGCGCTGATTTTTTTGGCGATAATTGCGGCGAGCAAGGAGCCTAGATACCAGGAGACTCAACTCCAATGCAAAGACACTGAAAAAGCGTACCCGACAATATGACGAACAGTGATGGTGCTGCGGTGCCGCGGAGCCCTATATCTAAATACTTATAATAAAGCAGTAAGGGGTCGCCCATTAACCCTCTGTGTCGCACATTTTTCCTTTAGTCCAATCCGCTTGAAATTCATTACTCGGGGGTTTTTCGGGTTGCTGATGACGAATCTGAGCTTAGAATCAATTCTTATTCTTGAATATATGACTGATGCTGAAACACCAAAAAAAAGTTCGAAAATTCGGTCGAAATTGCTCGGGCAATGGTTATAAAACAGGTGGCACTCTCAGAGTGCCACCATGGCACAAAGGGTTAATCGCGTGAGGTTTTTTAGGCCACTTTTTGAGCCTCCCCCCGGGAAAAAAAAACGAGAAAAACTATTGAAGAATATTGTATCCAAATTTGGACAAAATCGGACAAGCTGTTTTTGAGATACATCTGGCACCGACTTTGAAAACTATGTCTCGAGATAATCGCGTTGGATTCGCTTCCAGTCAACGAATTTTTTTTTCTTATTCCTGAACATACCTCAATGCACATATTTTCCAATAAAAAAAACCCGGATCCAATCGAAACATTAGTTTTTGAGATAAAAATTCCCGAAGTTTTGCTGTTTTTCTCACCGTTTACTCAGGTACCTCCCCTTAAAAACTACCGGACCAAAGGAAATATGGGTTTCCCTATTGTATACCTTAAAATGCCACGAAGGTAATGGTATATATTTCATTTAAATCGAACGACCATAAGTTGAGCAACCGATTGCTTTACGACAAAACGTTATCAAGGGAGCAGTTCTGACGAGGTGAGACGGTGTTCATAGCCGCATATTTCAAAAGCGAGAAAAGGTGAATCTTTAATGCTGAACACTTTATCTCTTGGAGAGTAACATTTTTTAATCGGTGTCAAAAGAATCCTTCTTGTTCACTGAGAGTCTGGATGAGAATAAGTTATTTTTTGTTAAAGACGTTGCGATGTTGTGGATGTTACCGCACCGCTTCATCTGTACTGTATGCATATCAATCACCGTATCACTTCGTCTTAAATTGTATTATAACGCTGACACTTAATCGTGAATGAAGGTTGGGTACATCAGCTGGGATCTGTCTTACATCGGACCGATGTTTTGCGTGTGTGTGCGTATATATATATATATATATATATGGCTCCGGAGCACCCCAGCGCCATCCTAACTCGGCACCGTTTTAGGGACCAGTTGAAAGGCCGAGTAACCTAGCCTCCTGTATCTAAGGTCCATGGCGGCGGGGCTTAGCCCGCCAACGAAGAATTGGATAAAATAGCGATTTTTGAATAAAGCCGCAATCCAAAATGAAAAAAAAAATCATTTTTTCCTGAAGTGAGATCAATGGAGATATTGATACAAAAGTTGTTATACTTAATAAGAACCCTTTCGAAATACATTTAAAAAAAATTATGTGTTTATATAACCCAAACAAGCTTTAAACGCGTTTTTCTCGAAATATTCGAAACTACTGAACCGATACTTATGAAATTTTAACCACATATTCTTTACAACTATAGCTATAGCGCAAATCGAGGATTCTTTAAAATTTCTCCATTTACTATTTTTTTTGTTTGCCAAAAACGGTGAAAAACACGTTTTTTATTTTTTTTTTCGAAAAATGTCGGCCATTTAGTTATTTTTGCATATATCAAAAATCGTATGATATGCGCTATAGCCATTAACATAGTGAATCTAAAACCGTTTGATTTTTTTGTTTCGGATGATCCATCTCCGAGATTTCATCGACAGCACAGACGTACCATTTTTTTAACTACAATTTTCGTTTATAAATAGTCACTTGAATATTTTTTGTTTCTTAATGTATTTCGAAAGTTTACTTATTAAGTGGAACAACTTTTATATCAATATCTACAATATGAACCTATCAAAAAAATTCATGAAAATAACTTTTTTTTAGCGTCTAAAGTAAGAAGACCGCTTAATCGAAAGAGAACTAAGATTACTGCCCCTCTCACATTCTTCAAGACACTATAATTCGTCAGATATAAGTTTTGATATTCTCAAAAAAGTATCTAAAACAAGATTCTTGGAGTTTGACATTCGCAGTGTTGCGTCATGCCCCGCTTCATCACACTCGCTCTATAATTCCATTAAACCTGGACCATCACACCACTAGAAAATCAACTTCGTTCACCCCGAAGTAATCAATCCCAAAGTTCACCGCTGTAATCAATTGTCGTCAAAGGACTATATTCCCATCTCGAACATTGCAACCATTTCAATTATTTAATCGTGTGTAAATGTTGTATGTATTTGATCTCGTGTAACCATTGTGCGAACATTATAAACCGTTCGACATGCGTGTTAATATCATAACTATTTAATCTCCATGTAATCACTGTGTGAGCATTATAATCGTAAGGAAACTGCAACAACAATAATCCGAATCTTAAAACGACACCGCCGATAAAAGAAGTTATAACCACGATGATTAGACGACCATTGGAACGAAGGGAACAAACGGCCAATTACTCGCAAATAAATAGAGTAAGCAAAGCATTTAGCAAAACTCTCGTATTATTCGATCTTCCTCAAGACCAACGCATTATCCAACCGTCATTTTTCCCATATCAAAGACGTGACATCCGTTCCTGGGTAAAGAACTCAATTGTCTCGCCCCGAAAGCGAAGTCAACACCGTGTTGTGTCCTCTCTAAGATTCGATAAGTTCACGGGGACTTCCCGGGGAAATTATCCGAATACGCTACAGCGAACTTACTTGAAAATAAATAAAAAAACGTATGGAAATATTTAGCGCTACGCTATTTGGATCTTCACTCTTCTTTCATCTTTTTTTTGGAAAAAGTAGTGCATGTAATATCCGTGTATCCCTTTCGATGATTGTTCAAATCGAACTTACCGGTATCACAGGCGGGTCCTGTGTATCCAGGGTGGCATGCGCATGTGTTTGGAGCTACGGAGTCACCGTTTGTGGGACAGCCCTTCTCACAATGTGGCATACATAGTCAGTTATTCGGGGCAACCTTCCAACCTGCGCAACACGTTTTAATGGATCTTCCACTGCGAACAATGTGTGGAAAAAAAAACGTATTACTGACTACTTGTTCGTAGTCTGGCCTGGCCTCTAATGAGTTCTTTACACAACTCGATTGCGTATTTGCGCACAAATGAGTAACTTCCCGAGTCGAAATTTTCGAGTCGCGTTCAACCCACAAAATGAAGGCGAGCAGAAATCGGCGTGAGCGGATTATTGGGTATCTAAAGGAGGGTACAATGTTTGAAAGTACCATGCGTTAGAGCCTCCGATGAACCTCCGGCATGGCAGAAAGTAGACTTTTTGACTCAAAGGAGGTCAGTGAGGCTCACAATTGAACCTACGGAACCTCAGGTCGGCCTACTTCGAGCGCTCCCGCAGAACCTACTGCCCCCCCTTTCGGCCTACTGTACACTGCTAAACAAAAAAATTAATTTATATAGAATCTATTTAAATAAAATAGGTTTTTTCCTTGTCTCACAGCCTACTACGATCGTATTTCTTTCGAAGATATTTATATATATTAATAAAGATGAGATTCAAATTAATCTTTATTTGCTACAATGTACACTGTAAAGCTAAGTGTACTATATGCATAAAATATTTCATAAATCGAAAATAAAATGAACTCCTTAATTAAGAGCTTTACCACAAGGATTTTTATCGTAGTTCGTCATTCCCTGGCCTATAGACATGATTTTTTTCGAAGAAAATATTTGCCCTATATGCGACTTGAACCTAGCCTACCTACTCCTAGCTACGCTCCGCTGCCCCTAGGCTATCGAGTGCTTATAACATTTTGGTCGCTGATATGGCATAAGAGGCCAAATGAATACCTCTAACTATTTGTTGTATCACATAAGCTATATCAATTAGTTAATATGATTGTGATAATTAGAGAGTTTCATCGTATAACATGCTATAGATTTTTCAAACACACACACACACACACACACACACACACATATATATATATATATATATATATATAAAAATCCTCTCTCTCCACCTTCTCTACCCCCCGCCCCTTTGATATGAGTGTTGCAATAAAGATGGACCGTTAGTTCAATCAAATAAAAGAATGGTTAACTCTACGAAAATTCTATTTAAGGTAAATTTTTAAAAAATAACTGGATCCATTCAGTGAACTTAACTAAATTGTTTTTTTGAACAGATGAAAATGTTGAACTGATGAAACCGAATCACAGATTTATTAGGATCAAATAAAATATGTAGTTATTGGACGATATTAAATAGATTGATTTTCTATAAATAAACATTTTTGAAATCAATAATTTTAATAATGGAATGCAATAGGAAAAATTTGGTTCTATGAAAAATCTAGTTAATTCAAATAAAAAAGAATCAAAAAAGACGCGGTTAGTTAATATCATATTTAGCGGCAAAAAATAAAAATATGCTTCATACATACACGTGGAAATATTTTTTTAATTTTCGACGTGCTAAAAATGAAAACAAAGAAAAATCAAACATTTTATTTAAAATCGACGGTAATCGGCCGTCGCCATTTATCAACTCATTATTGACTTAACCAAAAAAAAAAACAAAACGAACAAAAACAAAAAGAAAAAATAAAGAAAAAAATCGAATGATGTTGAATTCTAAACCGACAATTTCAATCCTTTGGAACATGAAATAGACTATAATGAACACCCTAACGTTCCATATAGATATCAACATTATATGTAATTTAGATCTACACTGCCAGCCAAAAGTTTTCGGACACTCCACATGATCGCAAAACTTTTGAGCGCTGGATAATTGCCAAATAATGTTAGAGTAATATAATTCATTTCATTTATTATTTCACGAAGATACTATAAAGATCTATATAATTAAGTAATTATACAGAGCTTTATAGTATCTTCGTAAAATAATTATTATTCTACCATAAGTTTGCAATGATCCAAAGTGATATCAAGTTTTGCAGTTATCTGAAGTGTCCGAATACTTTTGACTGGTAGTGTATATTTGAATATATTAATGCAACTACATATTTCGAATATAATATATATATATATATATATATATAGTATTATATAATATATACCGTCGCTTAAAAGTTTGGATACACCAGTCGATATTTCTTGCTGCATTAAAAGTTACACAGCTTCGTAAAAAAAAAGATAACCAAATTTACCGAACGGCGTTTTGACGGGAATAAATCCAGCTTTATATTGCTTTTCTGAAATATTTTTTTATAATTTTCTTTTCGACCCGGTATGCACTTTTATCTGTGACTGATTTTCGGCTTTTTTTCGACCGTCGAGAATTGAGCGCATGACTTATGAAAAAAAAGTTTGTTACGTTTATCCATGATAAACTTGAACGGGGTAGCAGGAACTCCATTTGCGTTTTTTATAAAGTTTTGTACGATTTTTTTCGCAATGTTATTTCATTTTTTGCTAAAAAAGATTAATTCTAGATAATGCAATGTAACTCAAGAACTAGAGGGCTTAAGAAGAAATGTCAAGGACGAAAAACGTCGCGTAAGCTTATACTGGATAGACTGGCATTTTTTAAGAATTTTCCTGTGAGATTTTTTCTCACAGGAAAACGCCCATTAATGCGATAGAATTGGAGTAAGACTGTATATACAAGCATTCTTTTACGAATTGCCTATAAAATAATAATAAATCGATATTGAGCAAATTTGATTGTTTTCGCATATTAATATTGCACTAATAATTTGATAAGGGGACGATGTATTTTTATTAATTTCGTCTTATTTTCGTCATCGAACGGGTTACTGATCAGGCCACAATGGAATGATGATGGGCGAGATATCGAATTTGGGCCGAAAGCAGGTTAGGTGGGGTCGAGGCAAGAGTTTGAGATTGAAAGCAGGTTAAGGAGGCCTGTGCTGTGCCCGTTTCACTAAAACTGGGGGTCGAGAGAAGGTTTGGGAGGTCTAGCCGAGGCTACCCTGGACCAAGAGGAGGTCTCTTCATGGCACTGAACTCGACAAATGAGGTTTCGCCGGTTCAACGGAGGCTGGCGGCTTATGTATTACAAAAGAAATGGGTCCTGCGAGGGTTCAGAGGAGGCTAAAAATTTCGACTCGGGAACGTCGTAGACAGCACAGATGCTACCGATCTTATCCGTATTCGGTAATTATGCCCGGGGACCTCAAACTATTCGGTCAGGATAATTAACAACGAATATTATCGGTACTTATTCTCTTAAATAGTAGTCATTACTTAATATTAATTTGGATATTAACTTGAATAATTAACTTGAATATCGGAAAATTATTCAAGTTTTTTATTTTTTCGAGATTGTAGACAGCTTTAGTACAAACTTTATCTTTCTGGCAGGATTTTTTTTACTCGGACCGATGTTCATTTTTGACAGCTCCTTGACCGAACGGGGCGCATATGTCTCTAACTTTGCGAAACTTCTTGCCAACCTGGTCATTATGATATACCACGATTTATGACGTTGCCAATTCGTTTCACGTTAATTGCGCGAGAAAAAGTTATAGAAAATAATTATACAGAGTAATGAAAACACTTAAGGGGAGATATACACCTAGATTCGCCTACATTTACACCTACATTCCGTCGACCGTAGAAGACCTACACTATGGGTCTGGTATCGATGATTCCATGTAAGTTGACAAATTTCATGATTTATTCATTTCCAAATTTTCAAACGCGTTTTTCTCAAAACCACGTTTTCAAATCGGTACCCAAAATTTCTCGAAAACCAATGAACCGATTGCCTTGAGGTTTTTTGTGGTTATTCTATACACCATTATCTAGTACTTGTCATAGGATTTTTTTTCCGTTAGTTTTTGTTTTATAGACAAAATAATAACTAATTTTTGGCCCAAAAATCACTATTTATGTTCAAACGTCCGCCATTTTATCATAAATCGATATTTTCAAAATCGGCTATGACAAGTACTAGATTATAGTATCTAATTTAATAATCTTTTTGGTTTTTTTTCAGATGATTTTTGAAGAAACGCCAGTGGGTATACGCATATTTTTTTACGACGCTCCAAGGATCAAACAATATCCTTGTATATTTTTGATATTTTTAAATAAAGAAAATTGAGCATATTTTTGAATGTATATACTTTTAGATAATTAAAACCCCAATCCGAAATTTCAAATAGTTTTTCTTGAAAAAATTCACAAAAATGACCTTTTTTCCGGCTCTTAGGTGTATATCTCCCCTTAATGTAATCACCGAATGTTTAAAAATGCATATTTTTACAAATAGATGTAGAAAAATAGTTCGAAAACGCATGTTTAATATGACGATTATTTGAAAGCTAACAGTTAGTAACAGTCAATCGGCTCCGTACATAAGCATAGGGCGCTGCCCTCGTACTTCACCCCCGACGGCTAAACCCCATAACAACCTCAAGCAACTATCCAATATATGGTACTTCTCTCCTATTTGCCTCCATAGAATCATTAAAGGCTTGACGATTTGTGCGCACGAAATATTTGACGTTTATTAAACTCACCCAATCTTCGTAAGGCAAATCTGTGGTCCATATAGTTTTGCGGAAACGAGGGTAGACAGCGCCCCCAGAACAGTCGCTAACGCGATCAATCGGAGAAGACAGGCCATCTTGGTTACTTTGATTTTTTCGGACTATTCGCGAATTCTCGTGTCCTTCTTCGTCTATCTCGTCTCGTTTTGCAACGGACTTTTCACAATTACAAGTTTATTGGTTGACTAATCAATGACTATTCGCTCACGATTCTACGACTCCAACGAACAAGTGAAAATTAACCGATTTATGAATCGGCAATCAGTTAGCGTCCGAATACTAAATGTCCCGGCTTTGAAGTCTTTTTTTCTTACGATGGTGCATTGCAGATTATACGAGGGGAGGAAATAAGAATTTATTCGCAATCACGAGAACGGTGTTCCATTTCGAGTAAATCGTCGATGAGATCTCGGACCGAGGCACGTTCAGTTTTCGAACGGAGCACGCACATAACGCGATATGGGAATTTCTTTATTCCTTTTTTCCTGTTTTGAGACGGTTTATCTGACCTCAACTGACGATGATTAATACGAAGAAAGAAAAATTGCAGTTGAGCTGGAAACAAAGACCGAAAAAATGGGGTCGTGCGTCAGATGAACGTGAAAAATAGTTTTTTTTTTCATCGCTGTATTGTCAATTATACGAAGGTCGGAAATATTCTTCTAAATTGTTTAGATGGTAATTGTTATAAATTTTCTTAATTTTCTTTAAAAAAATGCGAAATGGATAAATACAATAAAACAAAATATTCTGATGTAAAATGTGAACATTTTTCGTCTTTATTGCAATTTCTGTGTACTTTGATTTTGAAGCGGTGCTGATTATTTATCAAAGATAAGTAATTAGAAGAAATATATTTAATTTGGAGAACAAAATGACGAAATAATTGAGCATTTGGGGTTTCAACGATCGAAGGTTCGAAAAATAATACATTAATCAATACATTTTCTTTCAACCACTTTTATTTTTAGCCATATTCATTTACCTATATTTAAAAAAAGTTAAATAGGTTGTAACTCGTCTAAAGAAATAATAAGTATTTCGCCTTTTGTTGGTGATCGTGACTATTACGTGTCGCCCGAAAATCATCCGCGAATTGATCATCCGATTAAGGAGTTTCGATACCAAAATCGAAGTGGTTCTAGGCGATTGAAATTCATATCACCGAGAGATTAATTTAGGATGCCTTAACTGTCCAAAAATTAATCCGTTTCACCGCATAGTTTCGGAGATTTTTAATTTTCAAGTTGAGTCTTGTTCGAGTATTATTAATGAACCAAGTGGAGAAATCGCTTAATTTTTTAGCACGACATTCCTGACACTAATCGTAGTTTGTTAATTTTTTTTCATTCAAGGGGCCAGTTCACTTTGGAGCCACGAAAAAGGCTATTTTCGCGATTTTTTTGAGGATTGTATAAAATATATGAATATAAAAGTTGTTGGGCTTGATAAATAAAGTCTTGAAATACATAAAAAAAACTTTATTTATTTTTATTCATTTTTATTTTTTCATTTCATTAATTTTTTATATCATTTGGTAATACACGTGGCACTTCGTAAACACTAGTTATAGGGCTGTAGGGGTTAAAATAATGCTTCGATTTAAATTTGAAAACTGAACAAACTGCGATTAGTGTCAGGAATGGCGTGTTAAAAAATTAAGCGGTTTCTCCACTTGCTTCATTAATAATACTCGAACAAAACTCAACTTGAACCTTAAAAATCTCCGAAACTATGTGGTGAAACGGATTAATTTTTGGAGAGTTAATGCATCGTAAATTAATCTCCCGGTGATGTGAATTTCAATCGTCTACAACCATTTCGATTTTGGTATCGAAACTCCTTAAGGCGTTACATCTATGTGGGTCACCGAAAAATGGTACTCTGGGACTTTTTTGAGAATACTCAAAGAGCAATCAAAGTGAGATTTGGATGGTTTTTATGGTTTACTAATTGTGGTTATGTATAAAAAAAATTATGAAACAAAATATAAAATGGCGGCTCAGTTATAGCTACACTAAGAGCATTTTTTTCGGAGCTTTGCGGAGGCCGTAAAACTTTTAAAAAGTAGCACTCGGAATAAAAAAAAATTTAATTGTCATCTACATTAGTTTTGCTGAATTATTTAAAGCAATACTTCTTTAAAGAATGTTCCTGAGAAGCTACAGTTAAAATTTCAAGTCAATCGGATGAAAACCGCCTAAATTATGCGTTCTCCCGATTTCAAAAACGCAGTTTCGAGCAAAACACGTTTAAAGTTTCAAAACTGATTTATGTACTCAATGAGGCATATTAATAGTAGGTCTTTAGTTGTTAGGTTGCAGTATATTTTTTCTACAACAAACGCCTCCGATTGAACTAAAAAACTGTGTTGAGGTATTCCTGTCGCGAAGGGCCGTATTTTGTGGGAGCATAAAGAGGGCTCTTCTGAATAATTGGTAAATTACAGTGGCGCTTAATAATAATAAGTCACAATCAATTATTATACCCAACAACAACCTGGAATAAAACGTTTAGCGCAAATTTCGTATATTTAGACATTTTTATGGTTTCTCTGAAAAGTCACGGCTGCGAAAATTCTGCTAGTCACATTTTTCTAAGTTTTATGATTCATATTTTCTTTAAACATTCGGTGACCCTCTGCTTTTATTGTCATTACGGAATCTTTAGATTTTGTTTAAACGCGTGAGCAGTTTATGTCAGCCATAGCTATTTGGTGTATTAATGATTAGATATAAATGTAGCCAGCGTGTCATCTCCATAGAGTGCCGTATAAATGAAACGATTTTTAGAGTCGTAATTTTTCGTTCGAAGTTCGGTAACGTGGCTTGCAATGTTATCAGTATATTGGGATGTATTTTCACTTGATTATAGACAAAAATCAGTTAATTGTTAAACATTTGGGTTCGTGAAAGTATAATACCTCAAACTTTTTACGCGTACCATTCTTTTTGTAGATAATTCTTGTGATTATACATTATTTAAGCAAAAAAAAACGATCAAATTTTCTTCTCCTCAGATGCAATGCCTTGAATAAGAATGTGACAAATCATATTTGCTTCTGATACGAAAGATTCATGCGATACCGATATTTCGATCATCATAAATGATTTGTAAGCGCGATTCGAAGAATCGCTATTTTTACCCGAAAACCCATTCGTTTGGATCATTTTTTTACCCCATCAAACGCTACAGAAAACCGTTAAAAAACGAAAACCTGTAGTGCCGACCGAGTTACGAAAATGCCCATAACGAATTTCGCTCCAGCGCGTTCCTTTCGTACCGAATTTGCTATTTGTAAAGCGCATGGAGACTAGATACGGGAGCCCAAACTCGGCGTTTTAAGTGATTTCCGAAATTGAAGGCAACAAGGATGGCGCTACGGTCGCGCGAAGGGTTGCGGTGCTAGCTTCACTCGACAACAAACCGAACGCAAATTTGACGTCACGTTGAATTTTGTTTTCGTAATTTTCACGTGGAAAAAATCTATTTCTAGAGCGAAAAAAGGTAAGCCTTTTTGTAATACTCTCATAATAATATAATAATATTTTTCCATGACAATGTTTGTGGGTGTGCGTGGGTATAGTTTTCAATTAAGTTTGAAATATATAAGTTGTAGAAAACAACCCTATGTGATTTTTTTAAATCCTAGAGCCTTTGAAAGTTGGTAGAAAAATTAGATTTGCAAAATATTTACGGACTTAATTTTTCATTTGAAAACTTTTCAATTCATGTGTGAAAGTAGTATTTTAGTACGGTAGGCCCACTATTATACTACGTAAAGGAAAAAATCACGGGAGTAGGCTTAATAATTTTATTTTATTTGCGAACTGTCATATTAAATTAGTATCTTACAAAAAACATGGGCGTTCAATCGATAGGTATTGAGGTCCCCCATCCTTTTGCGTCGTTTGCTCTACTCCTCGCGTTACACCCTGTATATTGCTGGGCTCGTCCATCTCACTACTATGCTATAGCATCTCACTACTATGCTATAGCATAGTAGTGAGAAGGCTCCGTACTCTATGCTAGCATACTAATTAAGGCGAAGTAGAAGATGTACCACCTGTATATTGCTGGGCTCGTCCATCTCACTACTATGCTATAGCATCTCACTACTATGCTATAGCATAGTAGTGAGAAGGCTCCGTACTCTATGCTAGCATACTAATTAAGGCGAAGTAGAAGATGTACCACCTGACATATGAGTGCAAGAGAGATAGTTGAAATTTTCGAACAGATATTTCTCAGAGATGAATAATATTTAGGGCAAAAGGAAATCATCAAGCTCTGCGCCAGGGAATTCTCCAGAGCCTAATGCTTTGTTTTTCCTAAAAAATTCAACCATCTATGAGAAAATAGCGTTGAAAAATTTGTGAGGTTATGTTGACCTTGTACATGCCCTTAATGAGATATCAAACATCGTGGGGTAAACGCGAAAGGTAAAGAACTTTAAAAACTTGTAGGAACATGTAAAGGAATATTGGCAATTATAACAAATGAAGATTGAATTTTTAAAAGTTAAAAATACTTATTTATTAACAATATAATAACCATCGAGTTATTGACTGCTCTCAATTTCGCATTTTTTACGCAGTCTTTTCGTTCTCTCTAGTAATGTGTTAAACTCGCGTTCGGTCTGTGTCGAGTGAAGCTAGCACCGCAATCCTTCGCGCGATCGCAGCGCCATCTCTGTTGCTGTCATTTTTGGGCACGCTTTTTTTTATCGTTTCTCCATTGGAGTTTAGGCTCCTGTACAGGGAGGCTATAGGGAAAGAGTGCAAGCTTCGTATATTGCGCTAGTATTCAAAACGTCCGTAAATCTGTCGCCGGGCGTCAGTGTTGAGTACGGCCGATAGGCGTCGCATTGAGAATATGAACCGTAGTATATAGCAATACTATTGATGCCTCACATGAAGGTGACCGTCATGGCGACGGTTAAAGGTTTTTCGCGCCATTTACGTCTGTCAAAAAATTAAAACCCTCATCGTGTTGACAAACGGTGACGAAAAAGTGCATACGTGCGATAAACCTTGTGTTTAAACGGTGAAATCAATGAAAATTGTTGCGACGACCAATCGTGAAGGAGTATCACAAGGGAATTTTCTTTTTTTTTGTTTGTACTTTTCTTTCACAGTTTAGGTTATCGGGACCAATTGTTTGTGGTCTACGTGCCACAACGGCAGTTCAAGGTAAAAAATCTTTATTTTTCATTTCCTTTCATTGCGAGAAGAACTTCTCTTAAAAATCTTTAATTCAGAACATTTTTTAATGCGAGTTATGTGTACTTTTCTGTTTCAATAGGATGGGAAAGATTTGCGCAGTGCCAGGATGTGAGAGCGGAATTGGCAAAACTATTAAACAGCGGAAGAGCCTAGGACTGCGTAGAGTTTCACTTTTTTCAGTTCCGACGGTAAGAACATGATGTATTGAAAAAATTTGATTTCGCATGCTCGAAGAAATGCTGTATTGTTTGCATGATGTTATAGACTGTGTCATGACAGATGTTATTTACTGTCAATCACAAATGAAGCTCAACTATTTTCCTAAAATTGTATTCATGGTCAGTTTTCTTTTGTTTATACAGAATGAAGACCGACGAAGACAATGGAAAAACGCACTTAGCTGCGAATTGGACATCAATCAGTTCGTATGTGAATTTCATTTCTCTGATGATGTCCTCAAGAAATGTGGAAGGACTGCCATGCCCGACGGCAGCATTTATGAGTCAGATGCCTCTGGTCAGATGGCGTTTAGAACAAAACGCTGTGCCAAAATCTGAACAGGGAGTACCGATGGATTGCAAGGTGAGTCGTGTTATAACTGACTAAAATCGAGTGATTAAAGAGTCAGATTCATTTCAAGTAACACAGTCGATTCAAATTCAGAAACTTTCGACTATTTCTTTATCAACAAAAACACCTTTTCATTGTATGAGAAATTTTTTTACCTAATGATGATGATTGTTGTCCATGGAACACTATCTCAATAATATCAATAAAATATTTAAAAACCTTTATATAAATATTTATATGTATATTTTATGTTGCATTTAAATAAAAATAAAATTAATCATATTAATGTAGTATCGAAGATAAAATAAAGAAAATGAACATTTTTCCATAAAACATTTGAACTCTGATCTTGGTTGAAAAAATCTTACAATGTTAAATCTTAATGTTTTTATTTTTCATTCAATAGTGTTAATATCATAAATTTCATATTCATTTAAGGACAATATAAAATATACATGAAAATATTTATATAAATGTTTGTTTTTTTTTATGTTATTTATACTATTTTAAGTATTTCATGGGCAATAATCAATATTATTAGAAAAAAATGTGTTATAGTATAAAAAAGTTTTTTCATTGTGAAATAAATGGTTGAAAGTGTTTGAATTCGACTCTAAAGTGTTGCTTAAAATGAATCAGATCTTTCGATCATTTAATTTCATATTGAATAAAATGTGAAATACTTTAAACGACAAAATGTTAAATGTTTATGTGTGTGTGCGTGAATATAAAATAAAGAAATCGTTATTTTACATTCATGATATTTGATACAAAATTTATATATTTATTGCATCTATATATTCTTAGAAAATATAAAATACACATATAAACATAAATAAATAAAATGATAAAATCGAAGGTACACATGGAATTTACCAATTCCCTAGCCAACGATTGGTGTTATCGGATAAAAAGAAATGTTTCATCCAGTAAAAAGTTATATGTTTACAAAAAAAAGATTAAAAGCTAGTCTATTTTCTGTCACTTAACGGCTAGATTGGTTATTCTATGCTGCTTTAGTCTTAGGAAGTATTATTCATTAACATTAATAAATTCCAGGACAACAACAACGAAGAAGGAGAAATCATTCAACATGAATACGCCGTCGCGCCTGAAGACGAACAGCAGAGCGACCCAATCGTTCTCAACGAGGCCAGGCGGGCTTCACCATGTCCGCTCACCGAACTGTTGTTGGAAGAAGTTCTAGAGGATTCGGAAACGATCGAAACTTTTACGGTGGACTCTCTCAAGGATGAGTTAAGTGGAGGACTTTTACCTGAGTCGTGGGCGTGGACTCTCAATTCGTCGGGAGTGACTTTTACACTTCTGGATCGAGTGGATTTTCATCCGCAGTTACATTTGGAGGTTGCCCCAGATCTTAAATTACAGGCAATTGTTTGGATGTCACCGTGAATTTGATAAAAAAATTTCTTTGATTGCCATCAACAGACAGAATTAACCTTTACACTACATCTGTCGTTACAGGTTCGAACCATTGCGGATACCGTCGTGCAGATGGGTGATCGGGCAAGTTCTACAGTGGGAGTTCTTTGCCAGTTGAAAATTTTGAACCGCGCTTTAGTTTGCAAGGGAACAGGCATGAAAGGGAGAAGGTAAGAACGGTTTGCCTCGAATATATCAATATACTGGCATTTTACATGATCATCGAGTTTTGTATTACAGACGACATGCACGGTGTATAGGGATGTCATATCCTGAAGAAAATGGCGATAACTATCGGCGACTCTGGAGATGCAAAACTTGTCAACGCTTCCGTAAAACGCTGCAGAGAAGGGAACAAAGACGTGGAGAGATTGCGCTTCAACGACATCGAGCTAAGGAAAAGGCTGAACTAGCACGAAAAAAATTCAAGCGTTTGCAACGAATGGTTGGCTAACAGATAAATACGATTAACAATTCACTTGGATTAATAGCAGTGTACGATTTGTGGAGCTTTATTACGATGTCATGACAATATTCGTTAATATCTCCATATTATTTCAATTTGCAGACTAAAAAGGTGCAGGCTGACGTGGCAGATCTAAAGCAGACTTGTTCGAAAATCCAAAAAAATATCCTCGAAGAGAACATCTCCTGTTTACTAGCCATTCAACAGCAGTCCGGGCGAACGTGTTTCGAGACGGCAAAGCTGAAGAACCAGTCAGGCCGCCGGTACGCAATTGATTGGATATACGAATGCCTGTTGATGCGCATCAAGAACAGCGGTTTGTACGAACACATTCGAGAGCGTCAAATTCTGCCACTTCCTTGCCGAGTAACATTGAGCCGCTATATTCAGAGGATAAGCACGTCGACATATGGATTCCAGTCAACGATATTCGAGGGCATGAAAACGAAAGGTTCACATATGGATTCCTCTGAAAAACGAGGTATTAATTTTTGAGATGGTGAATAAATCTTTTTGGCTTTATTCAAGGAATTATTCATTTTATTTTTTAGCTGCATTGCACATGTTTGTCATTTGAGATGAATAATATCGTTCAAATCTATGAAAGTATTAATTTCCATATAAAGTAATTAAGTATTTGATGTTCGAACAGAAACTTTTTTTTCGTGCGAGTTTGTTGAAAGTTTTTTTAAATTCTAAACATTCTAGATAACATTCAAACCACTTTTTTCAATTTAAATGTTTCAGGCACACTTCTGGCTGCTGAAATGAAATTGAGTGAAGCTATTTCATTCAATAAGCAAACGTTGCAGTTTGGAGAGTTTGTCGATCTTCCGGAACACACTCCCGAGGCGAAAAAGAACACACGTACTGATCATGCTCTGGTCTTTATGTTCCAGCCATTTCGAGGATCTTGGGTGCAGTACCTTGGTTGTTTCGTAACCAAGGGGTCCGTGACGAGCACTATATTGCACAAACTGATTTCTGAGTGCATTTGAATTTGCACAAACTGATTTTGGAGTGCAACTGATTTTAAAGAGCATGGATGGAGTTAATGAAATGACGGACTGAGATTATAGAAGCAAACATGTGTAAAATAAAATGCATGATCCTGCGCATAATTCCAGACACCGGATGGGATTGTACAAAAGAAGCACTGGGAAGCGTTGCTGAAATACGAACAATTCGTGAAGCCAAACCTGAAGGCTGCTTATAAACTCACGCCGACCCATTTGAATCCGATCGGATATCAGAAAATGAACGTGCCCTTGGCATTTCAGGTACGTACTGTATTGTCTTGTCACCTCTGAATTGTGCTGTATCATTTCTTCTTTGAATTAATCTGTATTACAATTACAACGTAAAAATCAAAGTTTTTGTTCTATAATTGCAGCTTTTTTCACTGCCAGTTCAAGTCGCGATGGAGATATATAGGAAGAAGCATGAGTTCGTATTATTCCGACTGATTTGTTCACCCAATATTGTTTTGGGAGGCATCCGTAATTCTAACTCTTCCAGAAAAAAATCATATTGGCTCCATCCGAAATCCCAAATCATATTTGGGAGTTTCGGATGAAGCCAAGCCTTGGCTCTATCCGAAACTCCCAAATTTTCAAATCGCGATATCTCAGCAACTAAGGCCTATTGGAACAAAAATAAAAAACGACGTTAATTCGGAGGTCTTCAACTTTCACCACACGAAAAGAGAAACCGATTCGCGACATCCAGGCTCTGCCTTCTCCTTGTTAGTATGTGTTTATTCGGATAGTCTGATTTAATATATAATTCAGTGCAGAAAACTTGAAATTCGTGCTTTGGTCAGCATGTTAAATCAAACCATAAAAAACGTATCGACTAACACCAAATCTAAAGTAGGTGATGAACACCAGGTGCGATGGTCTAGTGGTTAGCGTGCTCGCCACTGAACCAGCGGACGGAAGGTCCCGGATTCAAATCCTAGTCGCGTACATTTCGTCGTGAATTGTTTTTCTTCGGTATTTCACGGTGAAATAAGACTAGTAGAAATAAGAATTATAGTCATGATGAATATAATACAGAGGGGGGGAAGTCGGCCGCGGCCGCAGGGGGAACAGGGAGAAAAAAGGAGAACACTAGAGGAAAGAAACGGGTCACAATGAGGGGAAGGATAGGTAACAAACGCGAAAAGCTGAGGAGAAAACAAATAAGTAAGTGGTGATTAACCGAACAAACAGCCAAGTCTAATTAAACCAAAATAAAATTTATTCGTATTAATTTTTATATATCCACAACTGATACTTTTGAAGAGGTATATAATTTTTTCAGGACTTTGGTATTACAGTATTACTACACATTACTTAGCCATTCAAAACGTAGTGTATTAATTTAAAAATAACGATTATTAGTTTTCACAGACTGAATCAGTAAAAGAATTCCGGAATTTGTATATTAAAATTCATACAGAGTTTATTAAAGACGCAGAAAGTAAATAATAACAATTACACTAACCTAACACCGTAAAATTAATACACGTTTCTATGCCAAATTTACTTCTTTTTCAATTTAAAAATGCAATCTGTGCGTATTAATTTTAATACGCTTATAATAGATACCTTGCGATACGTATATGATTTTTCCAGTACTGAAGTGTAGCGATATTACTCAACGATTATTAGACATTCGAAAAGCAGTGCATTGATTTTCAAACGACAATATTAAAATTCATAAACGGTATCTGTAAAAAGACTTCCTACACTTTTATATTAATTTTAATACAGATTTTTTTTACAGTGTACGTAATTTGCGTACGGCCCCTAACGAGCCACGTGCCTTACGCCGCTAGACATCGATACAGGCAGTGCTTTCGGTGGCTGGGGTGATAACAATGAAATCGCCCCAAGAAATCGTGCCAAAACGTCCCATAAGACCTGCGCTTCCATGTAATATATGCTCTTTGGCCCTATTGTTCCATGTAAATCGACGTTCTCTGGTAGTAGTGGATAAGCACGTTTTAATCCGCTGTTGCGTGTTTTTATCGCGCAAGTACGTGTAATATTAAACACAATAATTATGCGCATCTTGCACTGAGATAACAGTTTGTTTATAGTAAAGAACTACATTTAGTTGGCACTTTTATTCAAATATTTACTAACTGTTACAAAATTGGTTAGTCGTTAAGAAATATTCATGTTCCCATGACAACATATTACAGCTATAGTATTTTTTTGAAAAGAATGATTTATTTGATCAATTTTATTTCTCTTAACTCAGTAGATGTTTATGGTCATCGAATAACGAGTTGAAATTGTGATATGATAATGCAGTTCAAAGGAGTAGAGATTTGTTCACAATGAATATATTTAGATTTGGGGCCGTTACCGTGTAGTTACCACGACTATCCTGTGTCCAGTGCAAATGAACATGTACCAACAATTGACTGATCTCCATTCAAAACGAATATCTCGGCCGCATTTGAGCCAAGATGTCACACATTTGACGCAACAACTTCTCTACTTAACGCGAATAAGGATTTATTAACTGGTAATGAATCTGTATTTAAGATGTTGGCCCAGAAGTTCTTTGAGATAACAGTCGTACACTTATTAAAAACTGAATATTTGGTAACAATTAAAAGGTCTTCGGTTGAATCAAACCCTGTTAATAGTTAGCTAATAATTGTTAAAAAATCGACGACTTGTCTCAAACAATGGTTTGTTAATAGTTAACAAATCTGCACTTGAGATAAGTATCGTACATTTGGCAAGGCCGTTTACTTTGTACGCTACCATGACCCTTCGTCGCACAAGCTCGTTCGTGCGCAGACGCCACGTAGATACGATCGGGGGACACTAGAGACTGTGCGTGATCGCATGTCCACTTACCTAGAGGATATCAGTTTGTGACCGTGAAATATGAATTTATTCTCTGCGCCGATGGCATCAATTAACGATTTGCTTGTATTGTGGGACCTGCCAAATCTTTAGGAAACGTTCGAAAGTATATATAGAAAATATTAAATTATGCATTAGAGCAGAGGTGGCCAAGACGTCGACCGCCCATTTTCTATAAGAGTTGTTCCTTGTTCTACGACGTATTGGTGCTGCCATCTTTGTTGTCCTCCGATTAACGGACTTGCTACTTGTAGAGGACAAATCGGTGCACAACGATTTGTCCTCTACAAGTAGCAAGCAACAACTCTTATTGTCTATGATAGTCGTTCGTTGTACACTTGCCCACTAGCACTATAGTGCTACATTGAGTCAGCTGCACATTCATTTGCCGACAATCAATTAATGACTTTGTCCAAGTATTGATTTGGTAACTATAAATGAATCTTGACTTGTGCGAAAATTAAGTATCGTTCACTCAACTATCCGTTACATCTGGCACAACTTTTCTACTGATCTCATTGAATAAACGCCTCACTTATAGGAAACAAGTATTCATAGTATATTAATACCATTAAATTACCCATTTCTTGACTATTACCAAATCTTTATTCGCAAAAGATCAGAGGCTCTAATGGATGATTCAGTAACTGTAAGAAGATAGTTATTTCGCCATATCCAACTTTACCATTTGTTAATAGTTAATAAATTCTGGTATATAGAAATATATTGTTTTCTCAGTGTGAACGTATTATTATTATTGTTATACTCACATGCAGGTGACGAATTCCTTACGGTCACCATCGCCACGCTCGGTAAACTCTTATCATTTTTGAGGGCGTGTACAAGGTCAACATAACCTCACAAATTATCGAACCAAATTTTCTCATGGATGGTTAATGTTTATTTTTTACGAAAAAGTGAGCTCTGGAGAATTTCTCGATACAGAGCTTGAGGATTTTCTTTTGCCCTGAATATTAGTCATGTGTGAAAAATCTCTGTTCGAAAATTTCAGCTGTCTCTATAGCACTCTTGTCACACGGTACGGCGAAGTGTGGGTAGTGCACTCCCGACCCGCATCACTATAAGAAAGATTTCAATTGGGATGGGTAATGCGTAAAAAGCTGCAAGCGTGTGCACTGGAACTCAAGTAATAATCGAAATACTTTATTATGTTAAGAAAATTACATTTACCAACAATATTTGTTGTTTAGTGTATAATTTCAGAATTAGATTTTAGTATCCTACAAACTTGTTTGAAAATGAATAAACACTGCCCAAAACGAACAGTGATCACATTATGTTAATAAATGCTCGCCGGCTCGTTAATGTCGGACAATTATTTTATCGCGAACGCCACAAAAACCAGAGTGAATAAAAATTATCTGTGAAATTGTACCGTGCTGGACACAGTTCAAAATCGCGTACTTCGGTCCCGTTTCATGGCAAATTTTGTTTGAGAAAAAAATTGTCGATTTTGATAAATATGTACCACACGCAATTTAACGCTTACGTGGCAAAAATCAAGATAACCAAAGAACGTTTACGAAAATACTGTTTGTGAAAGTACCTTCAATTGTGCTTTTAGTCAGGTTTCATCACAAATTTTGTTTGAGAAAAAAATTGTCGATTGTGATAAATATATACCACACGACATTTATCGCTTACGTGGCAAGAATTAATATTAAAAAAAACGTTTACAAAAGTGTAAGCTTCATTTGTGCAATCAGAAAATGCACCGTGCACGGAAACTTGTAATGAGCCATGAAAAATAAAATGCATAAATTGTAAATTAGCCAACAACGTTGGTATTTTTCATTACGTTTATCGTGATCATTTTTTTCGGTATTCCTTGTGGACTCCGCATTTCGCAGTTTCTGCCATTGCGAGACCCTTAGTACATTCGAATTATCTTACGTATATTTGATGTCTTCTTACTCCAGGCATAAAACTAATTAGCTTGGGTTGAATGAAAATAATTGAAACATGTTCGTCAGGTGTGAGAACAGCCATGCAAATATGCACAAAAATAGTATTTTTTGTTGCATAACAATTTGTGCAATCGATTTTTAGTTTAGCACTTAACAAGTCCCATCGACTTTAAGAATTCGCACATGTAATTCTCGAATTTATTCAAATGCCTAACGACTTGGCGAGCGTAAGGGTTTTTGCCCTTCCTCAGTTTCATATAGAAACTGCCATTATAAACATCTCGGTGGCCTGAAACAAGCAAACGAATCGTGTGAGCATTTTGTTACGGACAATGACAAATAAAAATAATAAAATTATCAATGCAATCTTCGCAACGGCGAATAGTAGAAGTGACAACCGGCGCGGGATTAACACAAACTCGATAAAGTGCAGCCACCATTACCGGCACGGGTTTTCAACGGTCGCTCTGTGCCCTCGTGAGAATGCGATATAGCAGTGCACTGGGAGAAAATGACATTTGCAGGGAGTGTGGAGTCAAAATAAAGGGAATTAGATCGGCAATGCCCTCAAGAGCATCCGGAGGATTATTATATATGAAGAGTTGAACATTTTTAAAATATCAAATTTTGGTTTTCGCCGTAATCGCAAAACATAACATTGCGAAAATATTATCTGAAAATTTCAAATCGATCCGTTCATAATTATGAGGGAGTTATGGGCGTGTATGGGAGATTCCGGTAACTGGCGAACGTTCGACGGGTTTTTACTCAAAATTACTTTCCTAAACATCGCTGCACCGACGAACTTCAAATCTTACAAGTCTCTTTTACATATCAAAAAACCGTGCTTGAACGAAGGAATTTTCTTTTCCATACATAGTCTTTTCGTTATCAACGAAAATGGAGCGTTTATTTTTCACCAAAAATCGATACTTTCACTGTGGACTGCGGACATTTTTTTTAAATAAATATTTTATTAAATCCTTCCACCAAGCACTACATAATTGCATGCAAAAACTAAATGCTCTTGATTTTTTAATTTCGGATGATTTGTTTCTAAACAGCAGTGGTCACCGCAAAGGACGTTTATCAAACAAGACAATCCATTGTTTCTACCACAATAATAAATGTCTTTCAATGAAAACACTGTCAGCGTTACTTAAAACCCTTTAATGTAGATTTTTTAAAAATCTGCACACGTTATCTCAGAAAAAAAATCACGAGAGTTCATTTTTTTCCGGCCACCAGCTAGGTGTAAACCGTTAACGATCACAACGATAATCCAATTTTGGCAATTAGCTCTCTCTTCATGATTAATAATCGTAATTCTGCTGTCCCTTCATAGTTAAATAGTTATGAAGGCGTTTGAAGACTTAATACAACAAAAAAAAGTGACCTGTTTTTCGGGAAAGTCTTCCCTAAATCATCCTGTTTAAAAGTTTTTCCACGACTCTGACCCACACGTCGCCCGTGATGAAAAAATTGCATACCTATCACTACAGGTATGCAATTTTGG
This sequence comes from Ophion ellenae, assembly GCA_963210295.1. Classification (NCBI taxonomy): domain Eukaryota; kingdom Metazoa; phylum Arthropoda; class Insecta; order Hymenoptera; family Ichneumonidae; genus Ophion; species Ophion ellenae. Next base: position 46,465,103 of record OY723389.1, read on the forward strand.
TTATGCAGTCTCATGATGTAACACCTGTGGGTGTTCCGTTATGAGAAGGTTCCGCAAGAAAATTAGATGCGGATTCTTTTCCACAAAACCCTGTTTCCAAATATCCAAGGAACTTTTTTTTCATACATGTTCTTCAATCAGGATTTTTTTCCATGTTCTAAAGAAGTATTTGATCGCGTATCAGAAATATATGTTTCGAGACCCCAAACCACGGTCGTATGCACAGGTCTTACACTCCGTGTAAAAATATGTGCCTCTAACATAAGTGACGTCCTTCTTGGCGCATTCCACCGCGTCACTAGTGAAGGGGAGGAGTTTTTACTTATGCCGTGTTTGCGGGGCTTAGCATGCGCGTAGTTGTGCCTAACCTCGTTTCGTCAAGTCGATTTCGAAAGTAATTCATATAAATTTTATATTTATAAACGAATTAAAAAAAAAAACGAAAGTGACTACTTGTTGCGATGCCGAAAAGGTGCATCACTTTGGAATGCAGAAGGGGATATTTGAGTAACGCTGAGCGGACACTTCTTTTGATCGCAATTCATTATTGTTTGCGGTTTCGTATCCGCCCATTGTCAGCTCAAAAAACACGGCGCGTTGACAAAAAGTGGTGGAACCAGAAAACATGCGAAGATCTATAAACAATAGCTGTGTAAGAAAGAGGTGTACACATTATATAATATTAACAATAAACAAATATTAGAAAATTGGAACTAAATTATTAATTTTCATAAACTCTCTCAATTTCAGGCAGTTTTTTTAAATTCCAGATTATAATTTACGCATAAATTTTGAAAGCACTAGTTCCTTTTTGTAATAAAAAAAATCATAATTAGGTAGAGCAAAACTTAACTCGGCGTATCCATCTCAGAGACGATGATTATCATTAACTAATGACTCATCGCTCATATTTTCGGTTTAAGCATTTAGTTTTTGTGTTCAACTAATTGATCAGCATGTATTAACTTTTCATTATGGCCACGTCAATGTAAAGAAAATACCCATGCACGCGTATATTGCTCTTTGTCACACATATGCCTTCGAAATTGCAGCGCTCCACGCTTTTGCGGCCAGCTCAGCAAAAAAGGCGCCCGATAGAGGCACACTTTGGGGTCCATGGAATATACGGGAGTACCCAGAACTGTGCATACGGCCGCGCCACAATCACAGTTACTATCTATAAAGTCATATCATCAAGTAACGAATGTCGTTCAATAGAACTAGTATCAAAACAAAACGCCTATTTAGTTTTAGTATAGTTCAATTTATTGACGTAGATTGAAATCGATTTAATGGACTATTTGATTGGTCGAGAGCTGCTAATCTGGTTTGGTGTACTATTGGCTACTATCAATCGATTTATTTACCCATTGGCAGTTGCTTTCTTTCGGTACACCTCGGACCCTGCCATCCCGGTTGGCATACGCAATATCCGTCATCAGAGCGGCACTTTCCGCCATTTTCACATGTGCAGAGTTCAGCACAATTGAACCCGAAAGTACCACTTGAACAGCGTGTTTGACAGCGTTCGCCTTGCCAGCCTGGGTTACACTCCTTGCAGACCCCTTAAATTCGTAAGAATCGAGAATAATTCAATAAACGACCAAAACTCGACATTTAAATCGGTTGTTTGACACATATTTTTTCATTTGTATATAATATAAATGTGACTGAAAACTAAAGAATTTCACAACGAAAAAAAATATCGAGCTAGTGCAAAAAAAAGTGAGCAATGAAAAGGACCCGTTAGTAATGCACGAGAATACCAATTCAAATTGAAAAAAAGACAAACATATTACATTGAATAAAATTATATATAACAAATAGTGCGTGAATTACAGCCATAACGTTCTTTTTGCTCATTTATTTATTTATATTGATTTTTTCCACAATTATTTGCGTATTTTTGTGCTGATCAGTGTCAAATGAAAATCGTCGCAAATGTATGAAAGGCGACTTTACCACGGTATTTTAATTCTTGAAATACTCGATTTGCTCGAGCACTTGCATTTCAATAGGTAGAATAGATACAGGTATATTGGGGTAACATTTCGGCAGTACTGCATTTAAAGAAGCCGAAGTGAAACATGGAAAAATATGGAAATAAAACTGGAGGGCAAAAAGAGTATGCTTACCGCTATTTCATTTATTAGATCTAAGCGCGTATTTAAATTAATTGAAAATCAACTTACCAGTGATGTGATCGCACTCTTTGCCATTTATGCAATCACAGCGATTAGCGCAAAGCAATCCCCACTCTCCGGATGGACACCGATCTCCACATTGCATCCCGATGAAACCTATTCAACGAACTCATAAAAATTAAATAATTGCCGAACAATTGAGTTGTTGAAAAAAAATGTTCGATTTTTCAACATTTAGATTTGATCATCTGTGATAATAAAACAGAATGTCGAAAGGGTTTTTCTTTCAAATAAGTGTAAAGATAATTATTCACCGTTTTTATATCATGATTGTTCAAATTGTAAATGCTGGCGCCAAAATGCCACGCTATCAGCACTGGCGCTTGTGACGTCACCGTTCGAGCGCGGCCGGATAGGCTATGTATAGAGTCAAAGTGGGAACAGTGGGTACACTAAACCTTTTCTGTTTCTCAGAAGTGGACATGTATATATGTGCGTCTTTTTTACAGTAGAAACGCCCTCGGATGCCAATAGGTTAGAACCTGTCTGTGAGTCGCTCCCGCGCTATTCGGTTGTGAGAGATGATTCAATATTAGTTTTGATATAAAAAGTTGAAAAACCAGCTGAGTTTGTATGTTTTTTGCTTCTTTATCTATCGCAGTTATGTTCAAATTCATTGTCCTGCCGCAATATAGCTGTATATTGCGGCATTGGCGGTATTTGAGCATTTGGTTGGTTAACCTAACAAAAATAGAAACTTGTCAGTACCCGCTTTAGAAGAAAAGAGAGGGTCGGTACAGAGTGGCTCAATTTTTCGAGGTACACAGAGGTAAGTCATAATATGAATATTTTAGCGATGTGATTTAGATAGGTACTGGTACTACCTCATTAGGTAGGTACTCATTGTTGATTCAAATTCAATAAATGATTTTGATTGATCTCATAATATGCTCTCTTTTTTATTATTTTTTCAATAGTTTACTGTACAATACTTCCCGTTGTATAGAGAAAAACATTCCATTTCCTACAAGTGTACAGTGGATCAGGGTAATTTTCTTCAAATTTTGCTTGATTTTCAAATTTTGTTTGACTGTGAAATTAGGCATGTTTCATTGTGTACACCCCCAAGTACACAGTGGATCAAGTCCAATTTTTAAAAAATGGTTATTATCTCAATATCTATTGGGTTGAAACCATTGAACCATTGAACACACCTCACATTTAGTCAAGGTTTCATTGAGATTGTGTGAACGGTTGCGTAACTATAGACCGCTGGAAAAAAATGAACCACTGATCTCACTCTGACCCTACGGCTTACACGCGAGTGTACACAAATGTGAAATTTGGTGTCATTTTACATAGGAAAACATTTCGAGCATTCTCAAAAAGTCAAAAACTAGTTCAATTTTTGTGCAATGTTGTGTAAAAGTGGATTTGTAAAAGCAAATTCGAGTAATTTGCCGACCGTGGGTATTTTTATGATGACAGAGTCTCTGAGAAACGGTTCTCGATGCCATGCTGCAGAAACTCGTGGTGCCAGAGGTTCGTTGTAAGTTCAACTTTTAAGGAATTACTGATGAATGTGAATGGACAAAATATTTAAAAATATTATTTATTTGTAGGGCGTGTCGTAAGAGCTACGGGGATGAAGCCTTATGAAGGTCATTTACAATGAAGGTTATGTGAATGAAGGTTATGTACAATTGAAACGCGAACAAAATACGCGCACAGCCCAGAGTCGAATAAGTCCCGAACATAGGGTTTGGAGTAAAGCGTATTCTGTCACGTTAATTCTCAATGAAATCGACGAAAAGATGGTATATGTAAGCTGTCATGATTGCGCAGCTGCAACAGGTATGTAAATTGCATTTTTTTTTCGACCCCCGCGTTATAAAGGCTGGCATTGACTAAGCTCGCCGAGGCGAGTTGAATCGAATCTCAATAATTCACCTCCTATATGAAGACGGAATGACACCTCATCGCGGCAGACAGCTGTTCGTCTATCTATTTGACGTCGTTTGGCAAAGTTTCGACGGGATCTAAAAAGCCGTTTCAGAGATTTTTGGGGATCTATAATTGTTCTACCACACCGACCGCAATGAGGTGTCATTCCGTCTTAATATATGGAACAACGTCGATTCGACTCGACCCGACGAGCTTAGTCGACGCCAGCCGTAACACGTTATCTGCCATCGGTGACCAGACCCTGTCCTGTACTGAGCCGCCACGTAGGCCACCGTTGACCTTAAAAACGACCCGATTTTGAAACAGAAACCTACGGAACGGTATTTCGATGCAAGCCGTTCAACCAGGATGTTTCGACGTTTACGACCCGGTTGACACTCACAAGGAAAGGTTGCGAGGTCGATTTCTCCGATTTCGATGAAATTTGGCACGCTTGTAGAATGGGTAAAAATAGGTGAGACGTATTTTATTTAATCTGCGGAACCCGAATTTTGTAGGGTTGAAACGCATCCTCGAGATTTCGGGTATTTTCTCGTTTTTCGTCGATAACGTTGTAACGGTATGAGATATGAAAAAAATTCAAATTGCAACAATGTTAATTTTTTCGTGTACTATGGATTGGCGATGAGAACGATAACGTAATCGACGAAACACACCCCTATTTTTCGAGAGTGCGTTTCACCCCTTAAAAATCGGGTTTCGCAGATATAAAAAATACGTGTCATCGATTTTTACCCATTCTACAAGCGTGCTGAATTTAATCGAAATCGGAGAGATCGACCTCGCAACCTTTCCTTGTCAACTTTGTGTGACACAGTAGTTTTATTCTTTTTTGCTGGTCCTCCCATCACTGTGTAATAAACATAATTTTCCAGGTCTTCTGCCAGCAGTAAATAATAAAAATAATGAAATTACTGAAAATGTTTAGGTTAGGAGAGGCTTGATAAATTGTATCGGTTATTGTTGCTACGTATAGAGCAATATACATAAGTATATTGAGGAAGACGTATGTTTTAAAAAAATCCCTGCAGTTTATGTTATAACGCGTTCACACTTTTATCAAAGTGGTCTTTACAGCAAAAATAAGTGAACGATGATTTAGAGCAAAATTCGGCAAATTGGCTGTGCAAATGGCAATTGTTATGTAAAATTCAATGATCTTTTTCACTGTTCTTAATTGACTGTGAGTGAATAGAGAAAAGAGATAGCAATAAAATTAAGGCTCGAAAACTACTTTGTGACCCTTTTTTAACTGAGCTGAATGATAACCATACGCAGCGAAGTAGCAACAATTAACAAATCGGTTATTGCACGGAGTTTTGAGCCCAAATATTGCGAAGCATTTGCAAGATTTTCACTGGATCAAAACGGTTTCCATTCCCAGCTGGTTGAGGCGAACCAATTGAACTAGTCCGCTAGATGACACAGAAAGATGTTCTGATTCCCCATGATGTATTTCAAGCAAGTAAATTTCGAGGAGGGAAGTAGGGATAAATATTTTGCGATTGCCTCTCCGTAAAGTACCACACTTCCGCGATGCGTCCGTGCCAACTACACCACCAAGTTGCCGCTTTATCTCAAATGTAACTGTTACCTGCTGTACAATTGCAGCGTCCATCGACGGAGGAGCAGCTCTCGCCATTTTCGCAGGTACATTTTTTCGTACAATCCTCGCCAAAGGTGCCGGCAGGGCAAGCCTCGCCGCAATCATCACCGCGAAAGCCAGCGGGACATATGCAGGTACCGTCGATTGGCGAACACTCTGCGTTGTTCTTGCAGATGCACGTCTTCTTGCAGTACTCGCCAAAAGTGTTGGCGGGACAAGTCTCGCCGCAATCATCACCGCGAAAGCCAGCGGGGCATGTGCAGGTACCGTCGGTTGACGAACACGTTGCGTTGTTCTTGCAGATGCACGACTTCTTGCAGTACTCGCCAAAAGTGTTGGCGGTACAAGCCTCGCCGCAATCATCACCGCGAAAGCCAGCGAGACATGTGCAGGCACCGTCGGTTGACGAACACGTTGCGTTGTTCTTGCAGATGCACGACTTCTTGCAGTACTCGCCAAAAGTGTTGGCGGGACAAGTCTCGCCGCAATCATCACCGCGAAAGCCAGCGGGGCATGTGCAGGTACCGTCGGTTGACGAACACGTTGCGTTGTTCTTGCAGATGCACGACTTCTTGCAGTACTCGCCAAAAGTGTTGGCGGTACAAGCCTCGCCGCAATCATCACCGCGAAAGCCAGCGGGGCATGTGCAGGTACCGTTGATTGACGAACACGTTGCGTTGTTCTTGCAGATACACGACTTCTTGCAGTACTCGCCAAAGGTGTTGGCGGGACAAACCTCGCCGCAATCATCACCGCGAAACCCAGCGGGGCATATGCAGGTACCGTCGATTGGCGAACACTCTGCGTTGTTCTTGCAGAAGCACGGGATGTCGACGGAGTCTCCAAAGATGACGGGAATAGCCTCGTCGCAATCAAAACCACGAAAGCCAGCGAGACATGTGCAGGCACCGTCGGTTGCCGAACACGTTGCGTTGTTCTTGCAGATGCACGACTTTATGCAGTACTCGCCAAAGGTGTCCGCGGGACAAGCCTCGCCGCAATCATCACCGCGAAAGCCAGCGGGGCATGTGCAGGTACCGTCGATTGTCGAACACTCTGCGTTGTTCTTGCAGAAGCACGCATTCTGGCAGTTTTTGCCAAAGGTGTTGGCGGGACAATCTTTTAGGTATTGAGAGCGATAAGGTTTATATTATTATTTCCGGAATAGTACAATAGTACAGGACCGAGCTCTTTAGCGCCTGGGTAAGGGTGTCAGGGTTACTTTTTGGGACCCGCGAACACCGAGGGACGATATGGTTTCGATGTTACAACAAAGTCTAAAATACAATTATCAGCCACAACGCCAACAGAATTAGTAAATCTGTTGAAAATGTGCAACCTTGGTGTAGTACGTCGAGATGATTTGATTTCTTTTTTCCAACGGTTTCAGCCCTCCTTCTCTTTCAATGGAAAAACGTGGGTGAGAGATCTATCAGGATCAGCACGTCTAGATCATTTCAATGCTCTTTTTAGAATGTTTCAGCCCACTTTCCCTTTCCATACAAAGACTTGAGTCAGAAATCTACCAAACGGATTCGGGCTGTATCGCCCCATAAAGATTTTACTGCCCCAGTGGGAATACGAAGAGACCTGCTGCCATTCTACAATGCATGATCATATCGAAATTACATTTAATCAGAAATATTACAACGTAAGGCAGGCCTGCCAAAACCCCCTGAAAGAATAAATCTCTTGCTAAGTACTTGTGATCCTACCAGATAATCTTCCGTCATCCACACTTACTTCTCAATCGAATGCGCAGCGCAAAATGAATGAAAAATCTTTCGCGGTTCTGCCTTTCGATTGCAAACGCTCTATAAATTATACCCTTTTAAAAACGTTGAAAAAGTAAACAAGAACGTCACGTGATTAAAAATACCCGAAAACATTTCGCTTGTTTTACCATATCAAAAACACGAATTAATCTCAAAATATTTTTTATTTCAATTTAAACACTGAATTAATTATATTTTTCAATTCAAATGTACAAAAAGTGTGACATAACTTTTCATAAAATAGCCAAGCAACATTACTAGAAATGTTTTAAACAAAATTGTTAAATCTTAGGAATAATACTTCATTTTTATTGAAAAAGCGATATTACTGTTATAACAACAGGGTGTCTACCGACCTGAAAAGTCATGAAAAATCTTAAATGTCGTGAAATTACACTCGACCCTGAAAAAGTCATGAAATGTCATAAAAAATTACCAGTCTACCTGAATTATTATACCCAACTGAATTATCGATGAGTCTATATTCAATATGAACTAACTCTGTGGTACTTGTCCATAGAGGAGCAAATATCGAATCGATAGAAAATAAAATAGAAGAAAGTAAAAGAAAATGATGCGTTATCTCAACATATCAGTTTTTCTTTGTTATTCGTGTAAAGCGACTAGATGATATTACTCAAAGTTCCTAAATGTATGTAATATTTTTCTAGATGTTCCCAAAATATATTTCTTTACAGGAATCTTGAAATTGCGTTTGTCTCACATTTTTTACTACATATGGAATTGTACGGTTTGGTGACTTTTCGTTTATTCCGTATACTTTATATTGGCATACAACACACATCTGTTTGAAAGAGCAAACTAGAAATATAAAAATTTAGAAAATCGGTCGCACTGTAGAATCATTAAGTATACTTCTATGCCAGAAAGTCATACTAAGAGTCATGAAAAAATCCCCATTCCTTGCCTTAAAAATCCTTAAATGTCATGCAATTTTAGTTCTGGTCAAAATTAGACACCGTGAACAAAAAATTGGTATCACCATTATATAAAAGTACAACGTAAGTACCTCTCAAGTACACTGGAAACCCAAACAAACACTGTTTACATATGTATATACATCTCAAGCACGTCGGTTGCAGTGCAGCCAGATCGCGCGCAGTGTTGCCAACTCGGATTGTCGTCAGCCCACTAGGTGCCTCGTCAAATCCCGCCAGAAACCACTAAACTCCTCCATGTTATTTTCCACCAAAAACCATCAAAGTCCTCGCTCTTACCATCAGAAATCACCAAAACTTTCTGCTTTTCCTGCTAAAAAAACACAAAATTCAAAACACCGAATCGAAACCGCGTGTAGGAAACCCAAACAACAAACGGCGTGCAGTTACAACCCAATTTCGCCAAATACGCAAATACGAGAGAAAACACAAGAGTAAATATGTACTATTAGTTTGGGTCACGATACCGACTCAAGATAAGATATTTCTACAATACCGACGTATGGATACACTCGCTATGCCGATGGAATCTTTCTTTTCATTGGATATAAAATCGAGCATGAGACACTTCGAGAAGTGCTTCTTCGAGTGGTGAATCGAAAATCGAAATTCTAAGTCGTCAGCGACTTACGGCTAACTTTGTTGTTTGTGATTCACGCGATTATTGAGGCGAGAGTCGAAAAAGTACTCCGGCGCGAGATTTAATTCGAACGCTCAATGCTCCGCTCACCCTTCTAAACCCTTTCGAATCCATATTAAGATGGGTAAAGTTTCTAAAGAAAAGCAATATACGCAAAAATTCCGGAAAGCTTGACTCGCGGACACGCAAATACACAATTGGATCGTTCAGGTACCAGGTTCTGAAGTGCGAATGAGCCGGCGGCCTCTCGACAAAAATTTCTTGCATTTAGGATTTAGATTTTATAACAGCATGAATATTATGTAAAATAGGTATCAGGCAACGATACAAAGGCACACTGCAAGTTTTGCAAGTGTGATTTAATGGCGAAGTATGCGGACCTGATAAACCACGGCAAAACAAAGAAGCACCTGCGGGCAGCAGAGCCCTTCTCAACACAACGGCAAACGAAGTTATCCTTCGTCGAACAATCGCGAAGCTCATCAACAGGAGAAGCATCGATGGCCCTTTACGTATGTGCACATAGCGCAATTGCTGCTTGTGATCACCTGGGTCAGATCTGCAAAAAGAATTTTAACGACAGCGAGGCAGCAACAAAGATGCAAATACATCGCACAAAATGTGCGAATATCATAAAAAACGTAATGGGTCCTCACTTCAAAGATGATTTGATAAGCGATATTCACAACGGAAAATATAGTCTCTTGTTAAATGAGTCAAACGATATATCCATAAACAAGCTATTGGGCATCGGGGTAATTTACTATAGCCAAAAATATGGAAAAACGATCTCGACTTTTTTAACATTGGCGAAGTTAGAAGAGTGCAATGCTGAGAGTATCGTTAGGGCTGTAAACAACGCGATCACGGAAATGGGGTTGACTCTTGCGAATTTGATGGCAATCGGCACCGACAATGCGTCGGTAATGGTCGGAGTAAATGATGGCGCTTATGCCAAATTAAAAGCTGAAGTACCGTCGTTAATTTTGATCAAATGTCTCTGCCACTCGTTACAACTTGCCGTTTCCCAGTCGATGACCGATACGCTCCCACGGAGCCTTGAGTTTTTAATTCACGAGACATATAATTGGTTTTCAAAGTCAGCTTTGCGCCAATTAAAATACACGCATCTGTACGAAACGATAAACTCTGGCGAGAAACCTCTCAAGATACTGCAGGTTTCTAATACAAGCTGGTTATCAATAGAGGCTGCTGTTGATAGGACGTTGCATCGGTGGCGCGAGTTGAAAACTCATTTCGATTTCGCCAGGCGCGACGAGAAATGCTATACCGCAGAGATATAACATGTATTGCGACGAGGGAAACATATTGTATTTACATCTCTTGAAGCCGATTTTATCCGAAATCCAAGTCGTGAACAAATCTCTCCAGAGCGAGAAAAACGATCATGTCCAACTATTGGAAGATCTTACACTTTTGATCCAAGGAATATCGAGAAAACTCTTGCTCCCAACATGCAGAGTAGATCCTCTACAGATGCCGATCGATGATTATGTCGACCCAAAGCCGTACTTGGGTTATGCTTTCGAACAAAAAATAGAGCAGCTCAAAAAATACAGAAAATTGACTGTGAACAACGAACAAGGTATCCGCGAAAGATGTAGGACATTTCTCTTACACTTGATCAAGCAACTGAAGCAACGATTGCCCGAGAATGCACTCGTGTTGAAAAAAAGATCGCTTGTATCTGTAGGTAACGTGCTGAAGGCGGTAAAAGAGCCGGCTCAACCGTTACTTGAATACTTGGGCCGATCGAACGACATCGATGCGATCGAATCACAGCTTATGAAAATCAACTCAATTGATTGGACAAACAAAACGGATACTGTCGCGTTTTGGCACGAGGTGAACGGATATAGGGATGCATCAGGATGTAATCCGTTCAAAGAATCGGTTGACTTTGCACCGTCAATGTTGATATCGCCACACTCTAACGCACAAGTCGAACGCATCTTTAGTCAGTTAAATTTCGTGAAAAATAAAACACGAAACAAAATGTCAGTCGAAATGACAAATGCTATTTTGGCTGTACGTTTCGGATTGAAACGAAACAGCAAATGTTGCCACGACTACGTACTTTCACCCGAGATTGTACGAAAAATAGGTACAAAGGAAGCGTACACACTGGCAACAAGTAGTACGGAGCCGTGTTTACATGCGCCAATGAGCGAGTGCGAGTTAACAGATTTCTATTTCGAAGGCTAGGAGATTATTTTGTATTCTTTAATATGTTTTTGTTCATCGTTTTTCATATGAAATATTATAAGTGATGTTGAATTTTCAGTTGAATAGAAAATACACAGCTAATTTTCAGAAAGAAGTTTTGATCGTATTCTAAAAGATTCTTTGTTCAAATCCCGGATAAAAATACCCCCAAAAAATATCCCTTCGCAAAATATCTCATCTACCACGATTATTCGATTCAAATTTTTCACTGAAAAGGCCAAGATATCGTAAAATCACCAAATTTCTTACTAAAACTGTCAAAAAGACTCAAAACCCACCGAATTTCTCGCCAACCGCTAAACAGAAAAAAATTCACCAACATCCTTTCAAAACCACCATTACTACAACTTTAATTCAGTCTATCCGTCTTCAGTCTGTCCTTTTGTCTGAAGTTCGATTTGTTTCCTGAACATATGAGGTAATGTTGAAGTCACCAAATTTCCAGTGAAAACCGCCGTAAAATTACCGTGAAACCGCCAAATTTCTCGCTAACCGCTAAACAGCTCAATTGCCCCACCAACAACCTTGCAAAACCACCAAATCTAGCGGGAAAACCGCTAAGTTGGCAACACTGATCGCGCGCAAAAGTTACCCCCTCTCTAGTCTCTTACGCGCCCATCGCAGAATCATATTAGCGCGTGTCCGTGAGCGAGGGACGCTCGGACATCTTCGGAAAGAGCCGAGCGAGGTCGAAGTTACCCGACCGCGCCTTCGGCAGCTATACCAATACTTGGACGCTGAGCACGTTCATGTGCGGCCAAGCCGAAACGAAGGCTTCGAGGGAAAAAGCAATCTGAGCACGACTCGCGCGTGACGTCACCCGACGGTACGCGCGTGGCTTTTAGATGATTTCAATTTTTAAGGATGGACACTACTTTATCACAGGGCGAAATAACAGACACCAGGGCTGAATTGAATAGGCGATAGTTTATTAACTGTATTGGAGTAGAAATGCAACAATAAACTTGGAGAATAATAATACGAAGTATAATAATTTAGGAAACGCGACTACATGCAGACTTCTCACGATTACTCTCTCTTTCCTTCGCTCGCTACGTTAAATGCTCTCTCACGACGTAATACGTCCGAATACTCCGAAAGCCCTCGCACGACTTCTCTCTCTCCCAACCGGTTCCGACGCTCACGCTCGTGCGCGCACCTGTTGCTACCGGAGGGTTTCTTCCCGCCGTCAACTCGCTTAGGATGGCGCTAGTTAACGCGTGCTCTAGCCGGCCTTAACACAATGCTTATTTAGCTCTTGATTCTCTGCGTTATTAATGTATACAAAAATGTCTCGCCCACTCTGATCGCTTATTTTTTCAGTTTATACGTTAATTTAAATATAATGATAAATCTAAATTACAACTTATCTATCTTCTAAAAAATTGTTTACGCTTTACTCACACCCGTCCTTATGGCAAATAAATTATAATTCATAAATGTAAGCGGAAATATATTTATATTCGTATTATTATATTAATTCTCATACTTTCATCAAGCGATAAAGCATTCTCCCCAAAAACAAGCCAATCATCCATCCGGCCGCGAATCGTCAGTACAAGAAAGTGCACATATTCTACAAGCGATGAGATGGTCGCGTTGGTACGTTCCTGGCTTCGGTCCGCAGGGGCGCGGGATCGTTTCCCGCGCACAGCGTTTTTTTAAAATTATTATTACTATTAATTCTCATTTAATTAGTTATTTCTATTAGGTATTATTATTTTAATTAGTCATCTTTCAGTGTCGAAAAATTTATCGCGCACTCCGACGGCTTATTTTATTAGTTTGTACGTTAATTTAAATGTAATAATGAATCTAAATTACAACTTATTTATCTTCTAAAAAGTTGTTTACGCTTTACTTACATCCGTCCCTATGCCAAATAAATCGTAATTCATAAAAGTAAGCCGAAATATATTTATATTCGTATTATTATATTAATTCTCATACTTTCATCAAGCGATAAAGCATTATCCCCAAAAACAAGCCAATCTTCCATCCGGCCGCGAATCGTAAGTGCCAGAAAGTGCACATATTCTACAAGCGATGAGATGGTTCCGTTGGTAGCGTCCGGTCCGCAGAGGCGCGGGATCGTTCCCCGCGCTCAGTGCTTTTTTAAAAATTATTATTACTATTAATTCTTATTTGATTAGTTTTTTTTATTAGTTATCATTATTATTTTAATTAGTTATCTTTTAGTGTCGAAAAATTTATCGCGCATTCTGACCGCTTATTTTATTAGTTTGCACGTTAATTTAAATGTAATCATGAATCTAAATTACCACTTATTTATCTTCTGAAAAATTGTTTGCGCTTTACTCACACCCATCCCTATGCCAACTAAATTGTAATTCATAAAAGTAAGTGGAAATATATTTATATTCGTATTATTATATTCATTCTCATATACTTTCATCAAGCGATAAAGCATCATACCCAAAAACAAGCCAATCATCCATCCGGCCGCGAATCGTAACTTACGAGAATGAATATAATAATACGAATATGAATATATTTCCGCTTACTTTCATGAATTACAATTTATTTGGCATAGGGACGGGTGTGAGTAAAGCGCTAACAATTTTTTAGAAGATAAATAAGTTGTAATTTAGATTTATTATTATATTTGAATTAACATATAAACTAGAAAAATAAGCGATCAGAGCGCGCGATACATTTTTTTGTTTACATTAATAACGCAGAGAATCGAGAGCTAAATAAGCATTGAAATCATGTAAAAGCCTCGCGTGTGCCGCCGGGTGACGTTACGCGCGTGCCGTGCTCAGATTGCTTTTTCCTTCGAAGCCTTCGTTTCGACTTGGCCGCACATGAACGTGCTCAGCGTCCATGTATTGGTGTAGCTGCCGAAGGCGCGGGCGGGAAACTTCGGCGCGCTCGGCTCTTTCCGAAAATGTTCGAGCGTCGCTCGCTCACGGACACGCGCTACTATGATTGTGCGATGGGCGCGTAAGAGACTAGAGAGGGGGTAACTTTTGCGCGCGATCTGGCTGCACTGATCTCTACATTGGTGACCCCAACGTAATATGAATACGCAACGTCGAAAATGGAGCCAGCACGTCAACTTAGCCGTACGAGCCAATCAACGAGCCAGCCAACGAAAACGAGTACCAGTCAATCAATGAGCCAGCTCAAGGGTCACCACACGAGCAGAGCCGCTACACGTGTAGAGTACATTACGCTCCACGACACTCACGCACCTCACGGAGGACACGGCAACGATGCTCCACTCGCTCAACGCGCCTCACGAAACACACGGCAACGACGCTCAACACGCGCCTCGCAGAGGACACGGCCACGACGCTCACAGCTCACACACACGGCAACAACAATCAATGGGGTCCCAGGCACACACACAACTGACGAGCCGCCACACGTAAGGGCATGTCGGTACAGCGGATTCAAATGGTCTCACTAATACGGCATAACCGCTCAAGCTTCGAGAACACTCCTCCAGCATACTTCACAGCGCCGTCACTGGGGGGACTACTGTGGCGGTTCTGCTAGTTCCACCATCTCACCGCTACGCGGCTACATCGTTCCAGCGTTTCTCACAAGCGGTCGCAGGGGCATGTGTTACCATATATACAACCGTCTTTCCCCTAGATCCTAACACCCAGCGCGTCTAGGGCAGGGTACAGTGACACAGCCCTACTGATGAGTCTGTGACTGTATCCGAGACGAAACGCAAAAATTCTTTTCCTGCCTCCTCCGATCTTACCGATCTTACAGAACCTGGACAAGCAGCAAACAAATCCAGGAGTAGAGAGCCACCGACCGAATCTCTACATATTTATGTCTGTTTAAAAGTCGCGTAACTATTGTGTATTAATGTCTGTTCGAAGTCGCGTTACGGACTTCGCGCGTTCGTTGATGTTGAAAGGAGTATGCTGGGAGCCGGCTTCGCGCCGCGGGCATAGCGCGTACGCCCCATCGCTTTATTGAATGAAACTCGCCTCGCGAAATATCGCGCTTTAGTCATAATATATGTGGAGACGAGCCATAGACCTGTGATATGTAAATGAATGGAGATAGGGTGATTTTATAAAATAAATAAAAAAACAGTACGCAACAGAAAAGAAAAGAAATTCAGTTACTAGGTTTAAAAAAAGTGAAGACACGTGCATTTGTATAGGTCCCGGTGACCATACCCACAAAAAGTGGTCAAATCCATTAATATCTGCCAAAGCCCACATTGACCAATAGGTCCATGCAGCTTCGTTGTACATAACGAAATTTCATGTCCTAAAAATACATTAGTGACTGGTGCTGTTTGAAAATGAACTTCTTCAATGATTGGAAACGAAAAAAAAAACGTTGCAATTAGAAGAATTGGAACGTAATGGAAGAGGGCATGGAAAACATTACATTATGGAACATTACCTGGAGAAATTTGGATTGAGAAAACCTGGAATAAAGTCCTTGGCGAGCTCGCAACAACATCTATCGTAAATTGAACAATATTTATTATAAAGAATTGAGCATCGAGGGCATTTGCGACACAAACTCACTGAGTACTTTGTTAAATGTTTTTCTTTTCCATGCAATATTTTGTTGGACCATTTTTTTCTGTATCCCGTTTTCTTTCGTTTCAGTTCTTTGGATTATGCCTATTTTTTTCATTTCTAATCTTTCAATAAAACTTTACGCATTGGATAACGTGTGCTTTGAAGGATTGTAATTTCTTTCGTTACTTTTTGCGCGCATGGGCAGAGCGATCTACGGAAATGTACTTATCTCACTTGCTTGTTGGCGTTTATGCTGTTTTTTGACGGCACCATTTTTTTACGGCACAAAATTTGTGGGTGGCTATGACGAAGACTTCGGAAACCTTATGACGCCTTGAAGTAATGTTATCTCCACAATGCGTATAGCAACAGCATTCATGTTCCAAGACACTATAATTCATCAGATATCAATTTTGATATTCCGAAAAAGTTACTGAAAGAAGATTCTCGGAGTATGGTATGCGTGGTATCTCTCGCGTTTGTTTGAGTTCGACCGGTCGATATAGCAAAAAATTGTCTGAATTCGCTACAGGGAACCTTACTATTTTTTAAACGTATAAAACTACTTACAGCTACGCTATTTGGATCTCCAGTCTTCCTTTATTCTTTGGAAAAAGTAGTGGACAAAAAAAGTGTAGCCATTCTAATGGCTGTTCAAATCGAACTTACTGGTATCGCAGGCCGGTTCTATATATCCAGGTCGGCATTCGCATATGTTTGGAGCTACGCAATATGCGTTTATAGGACAGCCCGTCATACAAATTGGTGTACATAGTAACGTATCCGAGTCGTACCTCCAGCCTGGGCAACAGGTATTTTTCGATGCCCCACTGTGAACAATGTGTGGGAAAAAAATGTATTACTAAAATCGGGAGATTATTGAACTGACAACTTTTTCGTAGTCTGTCCTTGCCTCTGACGAGTAACTTATTCTCTGTCTATTATCTTTTCCGAATAGCTGACGTGTATTATGCGCCTAGAGACCTATGAAAACTCTGATTCGATTGATAAATTTATGAATTAACAATCAGTATTACTCGTACGCTGCAAAAAAATATTTAATTTAAATTGGATCTATTCTAATCAAATACGTTTCTTGCTTGTCTCACGGCCTACTACGATCCGATTTGTTTCGAATACATTTTTTTCATTTGTTTCAGCTATTATTTGCAATTATTAAATATATTCAAATTAAATAAATAAATATTCGATTCGACTAAATCTTTATTGGCCTACAATATACACTGTAAATCCAATCCAACTATATGCATAGAATATTTCTCAAATCCAAAATAAAATGAAGTACTTGATTAATTGTTCAACCACAATAATTTCGTATCGTAACTCGGCTTTCGGAAATGATTTTTTTCAAAGAAAATGTTTCGCCTCCCCACGGGATCGAATTTTCAACCTACCTACCTGTAGCTACGGATGCTGCCCCTACGCTATCGAGTGTTTGTAGAACCTTATGTTAGTATACAAATCATACAATAGATTTCAATATAAATACGTATCATGCTATAGATTTTCTGAATATAACCATATACCCCTCCCTCTTTCCCCCTGTCTACCCCCTCCCTTCGATGTGTGTATTGCAATAAAGGCAGACCATTAATTCAATCAAGTAAAAAAATGTTTGACTCTACGACAATTCTCATTAATTGAAATTTTGAGAACATTATATAGATACATTTAGGGGATTCATCTAAATGGTTTTTTGAACAGATGATACCGAATCCCAGATTTATCAGGAATGAATAAAGTATTGACGATCTTGATTTGAATGAATAAATATATATAAAATAAATCATTTCAATAATGGAATGCAATAGGAAAAAAATGATTTCACGAAAAACTCTAGTTAATACAAATTAAAAAAT
This sequence comes from Ophion ellenae, assembly GCA_963210295.1. Classification (NCBI taxonomy): domain Eukaryota; kingdom Metazoa; phylum Arthropoda; class Insecta; order Hymenoptera; family Ichneumonidae; genus Ophion; species Ophion ellenae. The sequence continues at coordinate 46,482,845 of OY723389.1, forward strand.
CAAATAGACACATCTAGTCAATATCGATAGAATTTTTCTGTCGGTGTATGAGGAACAATGACAAATTAATAATACAAACAGTGTCAGCAAAGTGGAATTCCTCCGAATGGATTATAACAAGCGTATTTTTTTTTCTTCATTATTTGCCTGCATACAATTAATGACGGCTTGACTATTTGTGCGTTTGTGTCCACGAAGTATTTTACATTTATTACACTCACTTAACCCATATCACGCAATTGAGTGGTTGAAGCACTTTTCCGGAAACGGGGGTCGACAGTGCCCCCAAAACAGTCGCTAACGCGAACAATCGGAGACGACAGGCCATCTCGATTATTTTGATTTCTTCCGACTATTCGCGAATGTTCGTGTCCTTCTTCGTCTATCTTGTCTCGTTATTTACCGGACTTTTCACAATTACAAGTTTATTGTTTGACTAATCGATGACTTTACGCTCGCGGTCCTACGACTCCAAAGAACAAGTGAAACAACCAATTCATGGGACCGCAATCAACAAGCTGGGATTTGTTCAATTGATCCGCGGAGCCACGAGAAGGACGAGTGAGTTCTTGAGCGCTTGAATACCAACAATAAGTGTCCCGGCTTTGAAGTATTTTTTTTACGATGGTACATTGCAGATGATACGAGAGGAGAAAATAAGAATTTCTCCGCTATCACGAGAACGATGTTTCATTTCGCGTAAATCGTTGATGGGATCTCGGACTGAGGCACGTTTTGTTTTCGAACGGAGCACGCGGACAACACCATATGGGAACTTCTTTATTCCCCTTTCTTTTCTGTTTTGAGACGGTTTATCGGACCTCAACTGACGACGATTAAAACGGAGCACAAAAATTGCAGATAAGCTGAAAACAAAGACCGAAGAAATCGAGCATTTATTGTTTCAACGATCGGAGGTTCGAAAAATAATACCCTTATCGATACATTTTTCTTGCAACCACTTTTATTTTTTACCTTTATTAATTAAACTATATTTTCAAAAAGTGAAAAGGATTGCAACTCGTTTAAATAAATAATAAGTATTTCAGCTTTTTTGACGATCGTGCCAATTGCGTGTCGCCCGAAAATCGTCCGCGAATTGATCATCACAATTAAGGCGTTACATCTATTGTGACTCACCGAAAAATGGGATTTTTTGAGAATACTCAAAGAGCAACCAAAATGATATTTGGATGGTTTATTCTAAATATGCTTATGTACACAAACATTTTTTAAAATTATAAAACAAAATACAAAATGGCGGCTCAGTCATAGCTCCACGAGACCGTTTATAAAGTATAAGCACCTAGAATGAAAAAGACTTTAATCGTCATCTACATTAGTTTTGCTAGATTATAAAAACATCTTTTACAAATATGGTTTTTTAAAATGAATATGGCATATGTTAAATCATTTTTTTTAACTAAAAATTGGCCTTAATTTGTTTATAAAAACGAGAAGTGTTGATGAATCATACCAATCACGTGTACTTCAGCAGAGAATCTATCTGAGAAGCTACAGTTAAAATTTCTAGTCAATCCGATGAAAAGTGCCTGAATTATGCGTTCTCCCGAATTAAAAACCGTGGTTCAGAAAAAAACGCGTTTAATGTTTCAAAAATTATTTATTGACCCTCGGAGGCATATTGATAGTAGGTCTTTAGTTGTTAGGTTGTCGTATATTTTTTGTAAAACAACTGCACTAAACGACTCCAAATGATCTCTACAAATGTGTTAAGGCGGGATATTCATTTAAGGGGGGATTGTCTTTTTTTTTCGCAAAATTTACCGCTTTTTGGGAATTTTTTTGTGACGAAAGTATACAACGGAAAACTTGTGAAACTTGGCATATAGTTTTATTGATCTGTTTACTACATACAAAAAATTTTTTAAACAATTTCATTAAAAAATCCCCCTCCCGCCCCCCTCGACGCGCGATGGTCCTTTTTTGATGGTGTGCACGATTACAGCCTTCACGTTCATCCTGCAACAAAAACCCGAAAAGCATTTTACTTTAGACACATATAGCTATCGTTCGATAAAGGGGAAAAAAAATTGACGATTTGGTAACGTTTTGTACTTGAAGTATCGATTTTTCGAAAAAAATTAATCGATTTTTTGTTATAAATAAAAAACTATTAAACGTATTGCTTTTTTGCTTCATTAAACGATAAAAGGATGTCAGCTGAGCATTCTGTCCAAATTTGAAGGCAATCGGTTGAATAGTTTTTGAGAAATCGTGCACACCATCAAAAAAGGACCATCGCGCGTCGAGCGGGGCGGGAGGCGCATTTTTTGATGAAATTGTTTAAAAAATTTTTTGTATGTAGTAAACAGATCAATAAAACTATATGCCAAGTTTCACAAGTTTTCCGTTGTATACTTTCTTCACAAAAAAATTCCCAAAAAGCGGTAAATTTTGCGAAAAAAAAGACAATCCCCCCTTAAAACGATAAAAAAAAGCGATCTTTTTTCTTTTTCGAATGATAGAGCAGTTGACAGCCCGTCAACGCTCCGTCCCACGATCGCTCGGATTCGGAGCGTGGGCCGCAGGTGGTAGAAGCGCGTGCGTAGAGAGGCAGGCAGAGACGGGAAAAGATAATTAAATTAACAACCAACAATTACCATTACTACTGTAATTGATAATTTAATTACTTTCTAACAGATTACTTGAGTAATTAGTTACCACAAATACCTAGTGCATTGTAATTAAAATTCTATGTAAACTTCAAACGGGTTTTTCTCAAAACTGCATTTTCGAAATTGGCGTGCAGGATTACTCGAAAATTATTAAGCCAATTGAGTTGGAACTTAGTAGAATTATTGATAATATTGCTACCTTCTCCTTGACGAGCATTGTTTTTGCGTGATTAGAAAAAAAACTACTCTTTATCCAAATTTTACAGAAATGTTGTGTTAAATGGTGATTTTTTGTAAATGCGTGCCGTTTCCTTGAATTTGCATTTTCTTCATTTTGATTACTGTTAAATAGGAACTATTAATGTTCTGAGTGATTAAAAAAAAAAATTTTGCAAATTAAAGTCTATGGGATGCTTGACTGGACGCCGATTTGCAACTTCCGCTGCAACCTTGCCTAAACACGCTGCCACAGCTCCGCCACTTTGATGATAAATAAATTTAAAAAAAAATGTTTTCGTATACTTGAATATACTATCAAAGTATACATACAGTTTGATAAATGTCGAATAATTATTTCTTAGTTTAAAAAAATCCCTCAAAATTGCTCAATATTTTCTCGTCTAAATCTCTACCCCGCCTTAAATATTCTTCCGCGCACAATTCGTTTCGTATATCATTCCCTGTAAAGTTTATAATTTGATGTGCATAATTTGAGCCTAACAAATGGTCAATGTTTTTTCTCCTCGGATGTAAAGCCTTAAGGGACAACACCACTGTGACGGCTTCAAAAAATCGATTTTTTGAAAACCATCTAGAAAAATTTAAAATACATTTAAGATTAAGATGCCGTTGGACCCAGGTCGAAAAAATAATTATTTTCGGAGATATTGAATATTCTGTGGAGCGGTGCAGCGCTCCGTGACGCTCGGGGTCCCGCGCAGCTGCGCGCCTCAGGGTCGGCAGGTATACCGGGCCTTTCCCAGGTCCTGCGGGTCTTTCCCAGGTATTCTTTTGTCTCCCTTCACAAAAACCGGCTATTGTTATAAATATAGTTTCGAAAAAAAGCCATAGGTGACGATAATTGAAAAATTTTCAAGGCTGGTATAGGGATAGCGTCATAGCGTCAGTTTGCAAATAAAAGCGACGCTACTCGTGTCTAAACGCTCCGAATCGTTTCGTTTATAAATATCGAACGCTCAGAATTATTCTTTGCATGTCGAAATGGATAATCCGAAAGTGTACGCGGGGAAAAAGGGAACAAAACGGTGCTATGTGACGAGGAGTCGAACAAAAATTTCGAATCGAAAACCTCCGAACCGTTATAGCTCCGAAAATAGTTCTGCAGAGTATGTGAGCACGTCGGCGAAAAAGTTAAAATCGTCGGACGATTTAGAGGTCGGTGTTACTAACGATTTCGGTTATCGTATAGTACACCTCGTCAATGCATTGAACATTATATCGCCGTTAGTGAAGTGCAAAGTGTGTGATCGCGATATAAAGTTTACTGAAAAAAGTTTGCGCGGACTCGGATTCAAAATCGAGGTCGATTGCGGCCATTGTGAAAAAGTGCAAATCAATTCGTGTCCTATGATTGACAATGCATACGAAATAAATCGTCGGATCGTATTCAGTATGCGTCTTCTTGGCGTCGGTTTGAATGGCCTGATGAAGTTTTGTGCATTTATGGACCTACCGCGCCCCATATTTCAGTCTTTCTACGATCGAATCTTAAATTTGATTTCGATTGCCACTAAAGCTGTGAGCACAGTGAGCAAACAAAAGGCTGCACTTGAGGAGGAGACAATTTCGTAGGAAAATGGGGTGGAGGACGGAATTATCGTTTCAGGCGACGGATCGTGGCGTAAGCGCGGTTTCAGCTCGCTTTTCGGCATAACATCGCTAATCGGCTGGTACACTAAAAAAGTGATCGACGTTATGGTGAAATCGAAATATTGCAAAGCTTGCGAGCATTGGGAAAAAAAAAGGAAGCACCGCGGAGTACTGGGAATGAAAAAGTACCCACGACGATGAGTGCCAGGCGAACCATAGCGGCTCCTCCGGAAAAATGGAAGTCGACTCAGCTGTCGAAATGTTTCAACGGTCTGAAGAGCTCTATGGCATAAAATATAAATATTATATTGGTGACGGCGATTCTAAAACGTTTCTGGGCATATCGAATAGCGATCCATACGACGGTTTCGAGATAAAAAAAAGAGTGCATCGATCATGTCCAAAAACGTATGGGGACGCGCCTCCGCGAAATCGTGAAAAAACAAAAAGGATTGTCTGGCAGAGGAAAGCTCACCGGAAAATTGATTGACGAGTTGAGCACATATTATGGCTTGGCTATTCGGAGGAACAGCGATGATGTTGAAAAAATGAGAAAGGCAATTTGGGCAACTATCAAACATAAAATATCCACAGATAGTGAGCCACAACAGGACGATTGCCCAGAGGGAGCCGAGTCGTGGTGTTCGTGGCAGCGAGTGGTCGCAAGCGGTAATATTTCTGAATATCGCCATAAGCCGCCTCTTCCTGAGGAAGTATTGGAGGTAATTACGCCAGTCTTCGAAAATTTGAGCAGAGACGATTTGCTGCAGCGTTGTTTGGGCGGCTTCACGCAAAACAACAACGAAAGCTACAACAAATCAGTTTGGGCAATAGCCCCCAAGTGTCAGTCCAGGAGGAAAAAAATCGTCGATATTGCAGCTGATATGGCGGTATTATTATTCAATGATGGCCTGAGAAGCCTCATGAAAGTTTTGGAGACGTTGGGGATAACTATCGGCCCAAGTTGTTTCAATTTTTGCGTTGAAACCGACGCAGCGCGGATCGAGCTGGCGGAGCGCTCGCTCACAGACGCTGCAAAAGAGGCAAGAAGAGCCTCTACAAGTTCGAGAAAAGATGCTAGGGACAATGATTTGCTTCTTGAAGGCCAGCTATATGGTGCCGGCATCGCTGATTAAAGGTAACATTTTTTTCCCAATTTATCGCATAAATGAACAAACCTAAAACTTTGAACGCGTTTTTCTCAAAACCACTTTTTTGAGTGCGGCACGCAGCAGAACTCGAGCAATTTTTATCCGATCGACTTGAAATTCGGACTGCATCAATAAAACTAGATTATCTAAAGAAGTACATAGGATTTTTTTGATATCTCAATAATAAAAAAAGTTATAGCGTATTTTCAGAAATTTTGCTCGAAAATCGTCCTTTAATTTCAAAAGCGTGCCTATTTTTTAAAAATCAATATTTTTCAAATCCCTGTGTACTTCTCTTCAAAATATCATATTATTAACGAAAACACTCGGTATTTTTTTTCAGATCGACTTTCAGGAGAGTTCTGCTGCGTGCCGCGAACCGCTGCAGAGGCAACAGTACCTGACGCGGGAGCTTCCCCAGCGTCACCATGCGGCGTGAAAAATTCGAATTTTTTTTTTATGTATCTTCAATAAACAACGAACAAAACAAAAAAATTTCGAATATCTCTTTTTTTCCCACAAAAAAAATTCTTGAAATTGGCAAAAAAACAGGGGGTCACAGTGGTGTTCTGCCTTAAATAATAATGTGACAAATTCGATTTACGTCTCAACCGAAAGATTCAGGCGATACCGACATTTTGATCATTATCATAACTCATTTGTAAACGCGAGGCGAAGAATCGCTATTTTTACCCGAAAATCCATTCTTTTCGATCGTTTTTTCCCCTGTAATACATCGCCTCCCCTTCGAACGCTGCAGAAAACACGAAAAAACAAGAACCTGTAGTACCGACCGAGTTACGAAAATGCCTATAACTAATTCGCTCCAGCGCGAAGTTCACTTCGTCGCGAATTCGCCATTTTCAAAAAGGTTGTCTCTCTCCTCGACTCGGGCATTCCACTCCATTCATCGGTGTATGAATTCTCTACTGTAAATAGAAATCTTGTTCCAATATGATGAAGATTGTGGCGAGAAATTGTGAAAAAAAGTGAACGAATCGCCGGCTTCGCGATGGTCCATCGCGGTCCGTCGTCCACCGAGTCCGGAGTCTAGTACATCCACTTCCGCGTTTTTCAGCATCAATTTATATTTGCATCAGCTTTTTACCGATAAAATGTGCTTGTTCGTTAACGATCTATGATACGTGGTGCGGCCAGTCCACTAGAAAAAAATAGTCTTCGAATCTGACGTTACAAGCCTTACCAACGTGAGTCAATCTTTCGTTTAACCTCAAATTTAGTCACGACGTCTCCGATAATAACAAAATGGGACTACTATACGTGAATACGTGTATAATATATTGTGATCGACGAATTCGTTCTTTGCCAATGCGTGCTGTCGATTTGTCATTTCCGATAGCATTGTCGTGATATCACTCGTGATTCATCAGTGTCATCAAAGAAGTCGGACATTTTTTTGGTGTCACGGGTCGGGCGTTGAAATAGCGTTCTATTCGTAGCCGCGACAAACGCCCGGTGACAGAAAATGATACATACACGCATATAATTTATATCGAGTCAACTCGTGGCGATTTATCGAAAAATATTTTTCACCAAAACCAACGGATGTCGCACGATTCCGTGGCTCGTGCACACTTGTTTTTCGACTCTCGAGTTATCGCTTTTTGTTCGAGGTCGAAGTGTCGGAGCTGTCAGAAAAATTGTACGGATGCGCAGTAGCGATAGGCACGTTTCAATCCGCTGTTGTGTTTTTTTCGCGCGAGTACGTATGATATTAAACACGATAATTGTGTGGGTCTTGAACGTATTATTGTAACCATTGTTATACTCGCAGGCAGGTGACAAATTCCTTTCGGTCACTATCACCACGCTCGGTACACTCTTGTCACTTTTAAGGGCGTGTATAAGGTCAACATAACCTCACAAGTTTTCGAACCGAATTTTCTCATGGATGGTCAAAGTTTTTTTTAAACGAAAAACTGAGCATCAGGCTCCGGAGAATTCCTCGATACAGAGCTCGACGATTTTCTTTTGCCCTAAATATTAGTCATCTCTGAAAAATCTCTGTTAAAAAATGTCAACTGTCTCTATGCACTCGTGTCACACGGTACATCTTCGCCTTAATCGCGTTGCACTTATAGAATTCTTATTTTTTAAAAATATTTAAATACTGAAATGCACTTTTTCAAAAAGTTTTCACATTCGAAAATAAAATCGTTTTTTTTAATATAATAAAAGATGGTAGGGAAAACGTTTCTTTTTACAATACAATGAGATCGTATTTTAGAAAAGTATTTTTGAAAAGTATCTTTGAAAAGTATTTTTGAAAAGTATCTTTGAAAAGTATTTTTGAAAAGTATTTTTGATAAGTATTTTTGATAAGTATTTTTGAAAAGTATTTTTGAAAAATATTTTTATGAATTTTCCAAACTTATGGAATGTCTGTGTACGCAGTTAAGGGGTTAGGCTACTGTGACTAGCCGAAAATCAGGGTTATTGGAAGAAATAAATTTTGAAAGAATAATTCAGATTAAAAACGCATTTGGACATTTAGTTGTACTACATTATGGAAGATGTGTACCACATTTTATTTAAAAGCACTAATAATTAAATAAGTTGTTACCAATCTCGTGAAGGACTTTTTAACGTGAGAGGCTCAACGTCATAATTGATTTTGGCTACTCAAATGATCCGAAACTAAAAAAGACTAGTTTTTTTTTCCAATAGATAATATTGGCTAAGACTTGACCAATAATTTTCTTATCGTGTTTCAATCATCAAAAAGAAGTTAAGTTTTTTTTTCTTCGATTTTTTTTATGAAAAATAACAATTATTGTGAATAACCAATGAAAAAAGAAATGTGAAGAAAAAAACCTCGGACAAGGCTAAACTACTATTACACTATATAAGTGTACCAAATTTGAAATCAATTCGTATCCCGGATGTCAAGAAATCGTGTTTACCGCCTTTAAAAACGTAGTTTCGAGAAAAAGGCGTTAAACATTTTACTAGCAGATTTATCGTTGTAATCATAAGTTCGCCTTCAATTTGTGATTCCTGCCCCATATGTTGGACCTTCCTCTTTAATCTGAGTTGCCTCAAGCGATCATCGATTTTTTTTAGTTTTCACCGTAGCCTAAATTCATAAATAAAAGTATCAAATTGGGAAGGATGAGAAGAGAAAACTGCAATAGTATACATTGACGGTATTGAATTTTGGATCGTTGGAATTCAACAAAAAATATTTTTTCTTCTTTCTTCTTGTTCATTATGGAAAATATTTTCTTGCCTATTACGTTGTAGATTTTTCATAAGGATCCTGAAAAATGTTTGAGTGATTTTTGTAGCCCAAATACGCCAAAAACGTACTTTGGCAATATAAAAAATTCGATTTTCATTGCGCTCCAATGATGCAAACTTCAACACCATATACATTGGAACTTAGAGAAATACAATAAGGCATTATATATATATATTTTATTAGAGATAATATATATATGGCTAATATATATATATAGAATATATATAATACACATACACACACACACACACACACACACACACACACACACACACACACACACACACACACACACACACACACACACACACACACACACACACACACACACACACACACACACACACACACACACACACACACACACACACACACACACACACACACACACACACACACATATATATATATATATATATATATATATATATATATATATATATGGAATGTTTAGCCATTGTAATTCGTGTTGTATGTTATCCATTGAGAAAGAAAATTGGGTTTGGTTATCCAAACTTTTGGTCATCCGAACTAGGTTCATTCCCAATTTATTCAGATGATCAACGTTCCGCTGAACCTGAAGTGAAGCATACAAAATTGCATCAGATTAGAGCTAACAAAAATGTTTGACATCGAGTATTTACCGAAGAGCTTCCCTCATAATGCTACTGTACTTTTGAAAGGGAAACCGCATTTTCTCAAGTTCCTATAGCCTGGTCCAAATGGATGGCGTCGAAGTTTACATGGTTCGAATGCAATAAGAATCCTTTTTGCTTTCATGGCTTCAATTTTTTTTCGACAGAATTTTCTTACAATAATTCGCCCAAGATTTTTTTATTGCAATCATTCAGTGATCCATGATATCGATTTGTGAAAAAAGGTATTGCATAAATAATAAGAATGAGGTGATCAGAGTATAGAAAAGGCTTTTTGTTGCATTCCAACTGTGCGAACTTCAACACCATCCACATCGCCGAGCGCAACAGCTTGATTTCGGCCTGAAAATAGTACGGACGGACACTCCAATTTTTTTATTTCAGTGAGATTAAAGGAAGCGCGTAGCAGTACCGTGGTCTCTTTTTTTTGTTCCAGTAAACTCCAAAAATGCATGCCTCGCTGGCGGAACAAGCAGAGGGTCAGGCAGGAACGGACGGCCGTTGGGACGCTATGCAGACGATGATGACCGTCGAGCAGCAGGACGTGCCCATCCGGATGGACATCGGCTTGTCCGAGGACAAAGCCGAGGGGGCCAAGCCCGTCGACTTTGTCCTCGCCTACATGGATAACGGCAATCTCAATAACGCAGAGAGGCGTGAGATATTTGAGAATGATCTGAGAGACCAAGGATTGGAACTAGAGTACGAGCAGAATCGACAATTGTGCTTCGTGAAAATTCACGCGCCTCAGGTACGAGGATCATCAGATTCGCACGGCGGAAAGGGCGAATCCTTCAAACCGCCATAACTTCCTCGCTTTTCGAGCTAAAAAAAAATCTTTTTTTTTTCTATTGGTTCATCTCAAAATAGGCAATTTCTTGGTGAACGTAAATCCATGCCGTTCCCTTTAAGGGGTTACCTAGAGGCCTAAAAAAAATTGCCAAATACCTATTCTTTTTATCTGGGAAACGTTTGGTGAAAAAGAAACGCATTTTTTAAACACAACGGTATATTGAGAGCCTTTTGAAAGAATCACCAAAAATACAGAAAAACAATAAAAACATGGTTGCCGACAGATGACAACGTTTTTTTCGCGACGTTTGGCGGTGGACACTCTCCAGCTTAAACGGCCCAACCGAAGTCTAAAAACCATACGGATTATTCGAGCTAACAATAAATACGATTCGTTGACAATAGTCGATTATGAAATCACTTTTTTTTTTAACATGGTAGAATTGCAACTTGAGCATGCACAATCTATGAAAAAAGTCATAATTTTTACGTAACTATCGAAAAATGAAGATCGATTTCACATAAGTGAGATCGTCAACGACCTTTAAATGCTTCTCATCGTACCTGATGTAAATTTTGAAACAATCCATTGAGGTAGTCCTATCGCCGGACTTCAATCCATATCATTTTCATAATTTTTTTTAAGCTTCACTAAATATATCAATAATCGTGTCTGTAAAATTTCAGGGTCGTTTATCGACCTAATAACGGAGAACAGAAATATTAAAATTACGTATTTTTGTGAAGGAATTCCGAGACGACGCACAAAAACCCAATTTCCGGTCGCTACAAAAGTGTATATAATAGTGGGAATCCGTCATATTCTTAAAAATAATCAGATTCACATACTTAACACTTGTAGTAATCCAGTGCTCTCAGAAAAAATTACGCTTATTGACCTAATTTTTATGTAATATCAAGTTTAATTTGAACCTCCGGTATTGGATTGATTACCACTTGCTACGATAAAGAGACGTGACAGCAAGGCAACAGCTGACTGTAGTCCTAATCTCATCTCACTCATTCGAATTTCCACACATATTTCATTTTTAACCGACATATTTCGCCGACACAAATTTTCCACGCTTTTTTGCAGTCGTGGCCCGAATACGATGCTTTATATTTCCCGCACCCGACATTGTTTTGACAGATCGACGTTGAAAAGCATGAAGGTTAAACTCGCCTGGTTGAGTAAAAAGAGACGGAGATGGAACCAACGTTGCCAAATATTAAACCTAGAAATACTGCGCGAGTCGTTGGAATAACTATTTTTTCATTTTTCTTATTAAATGTGAACATTCACTAAACAGTTTACACATGGAAAATTTCGTTATTCCAGGGATATGTCCACCAACTTTGAATAAACTTTTTGTTGTTTTTCTGTTTTTTTTTTGGTGGTTGTTTTTAAAGGCTCGTAATATATCCTTTGCGTTAACAAAAATGCGTTTCTGTTTCACCGATGGTTTCCCAGAGGAAAAAATCGGAATTTGGCTACTTTACAAGCTATTATATGACTTGCCTCGTTCGTACGTCTGTGTTTCCGGTTCAAAATTTGTAATTCATTTTTCAAGCACTTGCTGGCATCCGATTGAGCTGATATTTGGCATACCTATGTTGGATTGTCACCGAAGTATCCAATAATATGGTACCATGGAGCTGGTCTGATGATGGAGGTGGGAGGTTTGCAATGCAACTCCTTAAGGCGTTACCCCCACTTGTAGCGCAAAAAAGGCCTTTTTCATGAATTTTTTCGAAGAAAACTACAAAACTTTTGTAATCGATCAATATACCATCTTAAAGAACACATATTGAAGAACTTTCAGTAATTTTTTTATTGAAAAATATTACATTGTTTAGTGGCAAATGGCCGTCAATGAAATAATGTTTTTATATACACGGTTTGCGGTGACCAACATTGCGGCGAAGTGGATCATCTGAAAAAAAAAATGCGGATGGATTTAGTCAAATATAAGTATAAACTAGTCTTTAATCGAAGGATTTAAAAAAATATTCATTTTTCACAAAATGGCGGACAGTCAAAGTTAATGGTTCGATTTTAACGAAAAAAAACTGCCGTTTTTTGGCTATAAAGCGGCCATTTTTTTTTTCGAAAAAAAAAATCGAACGATTAAAGACTACATTTTTATGTATTAAATAAGCCTGCAAAATTTCAAGAAGATCGGTTCATTAGTGTTCGAGTAATCTTGGTCACCGACTTCAGAAATGCCATTTTGAGAAAAAAGCGTTTAAAGTTTCTCTTTCAACGCTCTTTCAACGCGGATTCTTCTCTTTCAACGCTCATATCTCAGTCAATTTTGTTCGGATCGACTTGAAATTTTCAGGACATATTCTCAGATACTTATACTTCAAAAAAATGCAATAAAAAGAATCGATTTTTTCAAAATCGCAAGTGGGGGTAACCCGTTAACACCATATACTAGGACAGTCGAGGTTGTACTCATTTGTTTTGTTATGAGCACAATTCATTACACATGATGACGAGAGTCGTGCTGGAGGTGGGAGGTGGGAACCGAAATTTTATAATGGTAAATGGTAGGACAATCGAGTTTGGGCTCATCGGGAAAAGGGTGTTTGGCATGGTAAACAAATAAACAAATTCTAATACTAAATAATATAAAAGTAAACGTAAAAAAAAGTTTAAAAAACAAGCTTTTATTTATAAACTATTGAACTGAAAAGTAGAAAAAGTAATATTTAGTGTATGAAGTTAAATAATACAGCTACAGAAGAACCCCATCCTTGGTCACTGATCGAAGGTGCAGGCGGTACATACTTGATAAAACTTACATACACATAGAACTTTAAAAAATGTAAATATCTTCTTAAAAGCTTGAGGCGTAAAACCTTATTACACTTGAAATAGTCTCTTTAACAATATATTTCACGTTTATTTTTTTTTTCGATGAAATTGACGTTTGCATCGTTGGAACGCAACGAAAATGAATACTTATAGATCTTTTAAAAATTTCTTCTGGCCAAGTTTGCCTACAAAGATCTCTTGATTATTTTTCAAGGCAATTATTCAAAGATCTACAATGTAAACATGTGAAAAAAATTCCCATTATAATAAGAATAAAGAAATTGAAGTATAATAAAAAAGTTTTATTGCACTCCAACGATGCAAACTTCAGCACCATTTTTTTCAGGCCTTTAAAAAATGGAAAATGACCTCGATATCTCGTAAGCGTCCTCCTTCGCCCAGTCGGGTGAGACTTTTTTTCATACAAAAATTCCCGGCAGCAATTTTATTGCTCTAGTCTTTAGTCTAAATATTGACTGTACAAAAAAATCATAGAGATCAAAATTGTGGAAAATTTGATTTCCCACAACTTTGTTTTCGTAAATTTATGCGCTAAAGTTAACAATAATCGAGATAATTCAATAATTCTACTTTGGCAAGTGTTTCCCTATTATCTCGAAAAATGTCGATCGTAGGATAAAAATTGTAAGCACTAAAGTTGTAGAGAATTAAATTTTCAACAATTTTAGTCCTTAGCATTCGTGTTGAAAAATTAAGAATAAAGGAGATATTGAGCAAAAACCAAACTACCTTAGAATCAAAATAGCGGCTAACGCACCCGTCGGATTTGGTCACCATTTTGGATTTACACTACCAATGACCCCCCCCCCCCCCCCAAAGATTAAAGCAATAAAATTTCTGCCGGAAATTTTTGCACAGATGACCCCCTTTTTTCACCAACCCGACTGGGCTTAAAATCTTCACTTTCAAATCGTGCAACTTTCGAAAATACATGTTTTTCCACGTAATCTTTTCGAATGTTTTTTTCAACGGAAGTTTTTTTTCAACCCTCTGCACACAGGAAGTATTATGCAGGTACTGCGAGATAATGAAATTGAGGATGCCCATAAAGCCGCTAGCTAACGAGGACATGGACGAGAGCGCGAAGGATCTTTTCGACGACGCCCGTTCCTGGATCGCCAGCCTCTTCGATTTCGTTCAGCTCGATCCTGTGAAATTTCCCAAACGGGAGTATCGACTGGCATCCGAATTCTCCAGGGACAAGGACTACCTGTGAGTCCACGCGATACGCCTCGTCGTTGCTCCTGCATCCGCCATCCCCGCACCCCCCTCCCGCCGTAACGCCCCTCGCCCCTCTCAATAATCGCAACCCCGCAATGTTGTTTCTCAACGTATTCGTAGAGTGGGCTAGTCGTAATTGATCGCAAGCACAAAAAAAAAAAACAAACAAACGAACCAACAACGGAACTTCCTCACCCCAAAGGTTTGACATTGAGAATGAGAATTTTTTTCCCACGCACGTGCGCGTCATGATCGTGGATTTTATTTTGGAACGACAATCCGCCGGTATCCAACGACTCCTGGCCGACGGCGTTTACTCAGCTGCGTACCCGCTCCACGATGTTAGTAGCGTAGATCTTACAGCCGTTTTTTTTAATTTATTTTTATCACGATGAAGTTTGCAAGGAACGCAACGAAAATTAACGGGCTTTGGCTCGTGGCTGGAAAAGAGCAGTTGCGACTTTTCTTTTTGAAAATAAAAAAAGTGAAATGAAAAAGTGATTCACTCATAAAATTGATTACACATCTATTTAGTATGAATATCAAGCTGTTAGAAAATATATATATTTCTTTTTCGATGTACAAAATGGCCGACTACCAATATTTTCTTTTATCTGTTTTTTAGGCGCTCCGCGGCGTGACATTTAGCATCAACAATTTTTTACCTAGAACAAAAAACAAAAATTCTCGTCAATCTACATTAGAATACCTAGAGAAGTACGCACGGAATTGAAAAAATATTGTTTTATTCAAAATTTGTAGGTATTTGAACTTGAGAAATCCATTTTCAGTGGAAAATTTCGTTATAACTGCTCATAAACGGCTCATAAAATGAAAAGTTTTCGATTAATCAGAAATTCCGTACGTACTTCTCTGCGAAATGCAATTAGGAACATAACTTTTAAATTTGAAGTAAATCGAGTGAAAATTGTCGAAGTTATTTGTCACGCCAATTGGAAAAAAGCTGTTCAAGGAGTTTCGAGTAGTCGACCATTTTGTACATCGAAAAAAAAATATATATATATGTTTTCTAACAGCTCGATATTCAGACTAAATAGATGTGTAATTAATTTTATGAGTGAATCACTTTTTCATACGAAAAAAAATGGTTGAATTCGCACATGATTTTATGCCTGTTACTGTGGACTAACCCCTTAAGGGACAACACCACTCTAGCGGCAGAAAATAAGGCCCAACTTTGACAATTTATTTTGGGAGTATGAAAAAAGGGGTAGGGCTTCTTTCGAGAGGGTTTATTGAACACGTATTGAAGAATAGAAAAAAAATTATTATAATTTTCATACAAAATGGCGGTGACAGAGTCCATTTTGAAAAACATGTTTATTAAACGTGAATTATTAGCTGTGGGACCCCGTAGGGATTTTTGAAAATCAAATTTTGGAAAAATGGTGCACCTTGAAAGAAACAAATTGATTTTTTGCCGAAAAAATAAACAGTAGATTGTTTATAAAAAAAAAGTTTACATTTAATCAAAAAACGGCTACATACTCCCATAGAGGACGTAATTGTGAAGTTAGTATCAAAATTTCAAATCGACCCATGCAAAGGTAATCCGTCCTTCCAGTTTGAAAAAAGTGGCTTCGAGAAAAATGCGTTTAAAGTTGTACGAGGCGCCTGAAAGAAGTCGAGGCGCTGCGGCACAATCGATAAGTGAACCTTAAAAAAAAATCGCTACAGGACCAATTGCATATTGTTTTTATGATCCTAAAGTACTTTTTGAGCAAAAAAAAATTATTTTTCCAAAATCCCAGAGTGGTGTTATCCCTTAAGGCGAAATACACATTTACAACGATCGAAAAATCGATTTTTCTTTTAATCGATAGAACATACGTGTAGAATACACTCTCAAAGGTTCAATGCAAAATTTAAAAAACTATCACTACTGTAATTGATCATTTACTTACTTTTTAACAGATTACTCAAGTAATTAGTGACCACAAGTACCTAGTGCAATTTAATTCAAATTCTATGTTATCTTTAAACGCGTTTTTTTTTTCAAAACTGCATTTTCGAAATTGGCTTTCATGATTACTCGAAAACTGTTAAGCCGATTGAGTCGAATCTTGGTAGAAATATTGATACTATTGCTATCTTCTACTTGACGACAATTGTTTTTAAAAAATTAGAAAAAAACCGCTTTTTTAATCCAAATTTCACAGAAGTTATGATACTTTTTTTTTTGTTAATTCGTGCCATTCTGTTAAACTTGCATTTGCTTCTTTTTGATTACTCTCAAATACAAACTATACATGGCCTAAACGAATAATAAAAAAATGTTGCATATCAAAGTGTACGGAAACCTTCGCCGTTTTGATAAATGAATTTAAAAAAATTGTTTCGTATACTTAAATATATTATTAAAGTATACTTACAGTTTCACGAATGTAGAATAATTATTTCTTAGTTTCAAAAATCCCTCAAAATTGCTTAATCTTTCCTCGTCTATATGTATATCCCGTCGTAAGGGGATAGACTACGGTGAAAGCCAAAAATGAATTTTCAAGGAATAAGCGCGGTGATTGAGAAGTCGTTTGAACATTTATTTGCACATACATTAACAAAATTCCGTACCAAATTTCATTAGAGAATATTAATAATTGAAGAAGTTATAAACGATCTCGTGGAGGACCATTGAACGTGAGAGGCTCAACGATCTACTTGACTTTGGCCATGGTTGATCTGCAACACAAAAAAACACGTTTCTTCCTTAAAATAGATAATATTGGCTAAGGCTTGACCGAGCTTTTTGATTATCGTGTTTGAGTCGTCAAAAAAAAAATTTGATTTTCCGTTCGATCTTCCGAAGACAAATGCCATCATTATGGGGTAATTCTTTACATAAACTTTTTTGTTCGTATCATCATTTATAATCCACTAAATGAGAAAATAGCAACAAAAAAATGTAGGTTCGTTTTTCGGAAGTCACTTATCTAATTAATTACCCATTATTGTTAATAACTATTGAACAAAGAATGTTGAGAAAAAAAACATCGGTCAAGACTAAGACTCCTATTACATTGAACAAATGTACCAAATTTCGAGTCAATCCGTTGATTAGATGTAGAGAAATCGGGTACAGCGTTTTGAAAAAACACGTTGAAAATGTCGTTAAACTGGACGGTATTTCCTGGACAGTGACGTAGGATTTTCGAAAAATATCAAAATCTAACAAAATGGCGTAGTTATGAAAAAAAAAGTCTGTTTTCTTGCCTATAAAATGGTCGTTTTGTTCAATGCCAAATCGTCAATTTTCATCCAATCAAAAATATCCTACGTCATCGTAGAGTAAATATATTCAAAAGCACTCAGTTCAAATTTCAAGTCAATCGGATAATTGCTCTTTGAGTTACAATGTCAGCAAATTTGAAAAATCTCATTTCATATTCTTGAAAGTATAAACTGTCGAAAAAGGCAAAAAAAAAACGATTTTTTAAAAGTGTCACACTGGTATAGCCCCTTAAAGTTCAACCAGCAGTTCTCTCGTTGTAATCATAAGTGTACCTTCAATCTGCGATCCCTCCACCATATGTTGGACTTTACTTTGCAACTTCAGTCACCCAAGCGACAAACGAGGGTTCGTCATTTTCACAGTAGTCTAGCCCCTCAAGGACTGAAGCTACTCCAGCTTTGAAAAAGGCTAATTTTGAGAGTTTGTTAACCAATACAATGGAAACAGTAAAAAATTGAATTAAAAAACTTCATTATACATCATTTTAAGTGCGCGAAGAATTTTTGTACACTTGAAGTGCGGCGAATTTCGCCTGGGAGAGTCGCTGGAATGGTTTTGGATGATCCTTCCTGCAGATCCACAAGATCGCTCAGCTAAAAAGTAACGAAATCGTACAAACGAATTTTCATTGCGTTCCAACGATGCAAATTTCAGCGGAACTTATTTCTAAAATTGTGATATCAACCGAGATACTCTGCTGCTCAGTAGTTCGTGGAGTTGTGAATTCTCCAAATTCTGACTCATCTTCGAAAATCCCAACTTCGATAGCTCGGCCGTAAAAATCACGAATTTCATCCTCTCGGTAGAATATGGCACCATCAGCGCTGCTCGGTAGTTCTAGGGCTGTATAATTTATCGGAACTTTGGCTCTCCTGTGAAAATGATATTTTTGGTATGTACTTCAATGTGAAACAAGCTCCGTTTATTCTCAGGAGTTTCTATTTTTTATAATTATAGCTTGTGTGTTGAAATAAAATTTCATATTTTTGTAAATAATATATATATATATATATATATATATATATATATATATATATATATATATATATATATATATATATAGACTGGCCCTAAAAAAAATTTCTTGAAAATGTTGAGAATGACAAAAAATGAGTGCTGACCAAAAAGAGAGATCCCTCATGGCGATTTTCTATTTTCCATTCATATAGCATGGTAAAAATTTTGTTTGCCGCTTCTGAGTTATAACTCGCCTACGGGTAAACACATGGAAACGCCCAAAAATATTGTTTATAGAAAATTTAACGCTCCACAAAAAAGGTCCCTAGCCTTCATACGATAAATTCACTCGTTCAAATTTTATTCAACATTAAAGTTGAATTGCTGATAAGTTTCATGATTTTGTGCGATTTTTGGACTTTTGTGACAAAATTATTGATTTTTTTGTTGTTTTTTCTGATTCATCTTGAAAAGTATTGTATCCTTTTTAAATTATTACCTAGATATTTATTTATCATTCTTCGGGAATTGCATTTGGTTTAAGAATACATTTTTGTACTAATGTACTTTTAAATAACAATAAATATAAATCTACTAGGAATTTTAGAAACTATCTAGGGAATAATTGGAAAAGGATACAATACTTTTTAAAATGAATCAGGGGGGAAAAAAAACAAAAAAAAATCGTTAATTTCGTTGTAAAAGTAAAAAAATCTCACAAAATCATAAAATTAATTATAGATTCAACTTTGACGTTGAATAAAATTCGAACGAGTTAATTTATCGTATGAAGGCTGAGGACCTTTTTTTTGTAGAACGTTAAACTTCGTACAAAACGACGTTTTGGGCATTTCCGTGTGTTTACCCGTAGGCGAGTTATAAAGCTGAGAAGCGGCAAACGAAACTTTTACCATGTTAAAGGAATGGGAAATGGTAAATCGCGATAAGGGACCTCTAAATATTGATATAAAGGGCTAATTAAGGGCTAAATATTGATATAAAGGTCAACACTTATTTGTTGCCATTCGCAACATTTTCAAAAAAAATTTCAATTAAATTTTTTTTTTTTGGACCAATCTAATATATATATATATATATATATATATATATATATAATACACAATAAGCACTGCTCAGTATTTCTAAGATTTCTATTTGGCCTTTTTTCCCAATTCTGGTTCGTCTGTATTAAAGACAATTGTAATATTTTCGGAGGTAAATGAATAATATACCGTATTGTTTTTTTCTCTCTCTCTCTTTCTGCATTAGTTGTAATTTGAATTTTTAAACATTTAGCTCCTCTAGAAAAATCGTAATCATCGTGTTTTCGGACACTATCGATCGATACCCCAAAAATAGAATTCATCTAAAACTCCGGGGTGCACGTTATTCAAAAAATTAAATAACAAAAAATTATCTAAAATTTCACCGTAAGAAACGAAAGAAAATTGAGAATATCTAAAAATCATTTTCTACAGGCCGAACGAACTAAAAAAAAAGCTCGAGCGAACCATAATCTCGAAGCTCAAGTGCCCTCCGCCAAAAAACGAATAATACGGCGTTCTTTTGATTTGATTTTTTTTCAATTCCTTGACGAAAAAAGTAAACAGGCTTTTGAGACTTACGAAGTTGCAATGTTTTTGAACTCCATTCGGAACGAGCAGTTGCCTGAGCCGCGTCGAATACTGAGCAGTAGCGTAACTTTACCGAGAACATTTTTCAACGAAGGCCGGGCGAATTAAAAATGATTTATCGATTGCAGGGAACGTACAAGCAGCGTGGAAGCACGAGAGCTTTGCTTTACGAGGAGTGGGGCTCGACGAGTAAGTGGTTGAAGCTCCAGCCCTTGGACACCATACAGGAATACTTTGGTGTCAATTTCGCGATATATTTCGCCTGGCTAGGATTTTATACGTACATGTTGATACCTGCCAGTATAGCCGGAATCATTTGCTTCCTGTACGGTGAGTAATATTTTACTCGTCGATTGCCTTCATATTATGACTGTGTTATTAATTAAATTTTATTTATTTAAACTACATTATAATTGATAAAATGGGTTGAAATAATGTTATACGATCAAGGGGTGAGATGCAGTCAGAGGCGTAAAAAAACGAGGATTTTCAATAATTATTTTTTATAGTAATCAAGTTTGTTTTACAAAAGTGGTAACACAGACTTTTTATGCTATATTTCAACTTGACTTGCACAAATTTTCAGAGAAAAATATTGATTATTTATAAGAATATCGCCATCTTTGTCGGACCCCCTTCGGCATGTAGTGCTTTGCGGTGACCATCATACAATTTTACTGGATCTGAAATCAAAAAACAAAAAACATCCATTAGTTTAATGATAAATCTAGTCCTTAATTGAAGCTTTTTTTTTAATTAACAAAATGGCGGCTTCCGACAGATAACTTTCGATTTTCGACCAAAAAATCGCTCGTTTTTTGTTAAAAAAAAATAGAAATCTTCAACAAAAATGAAAATCCTTCGATTAAGGACTATTTTTTAATGCTATCAATAAGCACACCAAATCTCATCAGAGTCCATCCAGTGGTTTTTGAATTATAGCGGTCACCGACATGAAAAACATAGTTTCGAGAAAAACGCGTTTAAAGTTTTTCGATGTGGATACGGTCCGTAGTATGTTGAGCTCGATGGATGAAGCTAAACTTTTTTTTATGTATTCTGATCCGCTGAATCCGAATATCACCATTTTTTTGCCGAAAAGTCGAGCGTTCAATTGTTTATTGCCGATTGTTAAAACAATTTTTTAAAAAATTAAAGTTTTTCGGGATGAATTATATTTTTTTAATATTTTGGTCAATTTTAAAACGAAAGTATTCCTTATAAAATTTTGCTCAAGTTTATAGTTTTTGAGTAATATATTTTTGAAAATTTCTGAAAGAGTTTTCCAATTTAACACTTGATTTATGTATAGAAATGCTAATTAAAAAATTACTTACATCGAATCATCAATTCCTGGCCCATACAATAGGGCTTCTGCCGATGTGGAAGCTTCCAAAATATCAATTTGTTGTTGCCTTCGAAGCATTCTGCCTTCCCGGGTATTATCGTATGCGCGTTTGTCAGCCCCTACCTGCCATGGGGACCCGACGCCCCTTCACCAATTGTGAGATATCCCGGGAATTATTCATCGCATTGGCTTGACATTTTCAGACAATTTTTTCAAAACATACTTCAAGAAAATGTATTGAAAAAAAAAAGAAAATCGATTTTTTGAAAATTCTGACTGCATTTCACCCCTTAATGTGGGGATATTACGATATCTGTGATCCCTAAATATTTAGGTATACGACATAGTTTTAAAAAATTAATTCATCATCAAAATGGCGGAGCTGTGGTAGAGTGTTACAGAAAGGTCGCCGCGGGAGTTGCAAATCGGCGTGCAGTCTAGCTTCCCGTAGGCTGATTTGCGAAAAAGTTCAAACATTTTTCCAGTTAGAATATGTATAGTTTCTATGTGACGGTAACTAAAATGAAAAAAAAATGAAAATTTGAGAAAATGGCACGCATTTACAAAAAAAAATCAACATTTCTGTAAAATGTGGATTAAAAAAGTAGTTTTTTTCCAATTTGTCAAAAACAATTTTCGTCAAGTAGAAGGTACCAATATTATCAATATTTCTACCAAGTTTCAACTCAAGCGACTTAATAGTTTTTGAGTAATCCTGCACGCCAATTTCAATAATGCGGTTTTGAGAAAAACGCGTTTGAAGTTCACGCCCGCTCCGAATCCGCGCGGTGAGGCACAGCGTTGACGGGCTGTAACGTTTGAAAATTTTCGAATTTCGCTTTGAAACTTTGGGAAAATATTCTATATATATGGTTCTATCGCTTAAAGAAAAAAAAAATCAATTTTTTTATCGTTGTAAATGTATATCCCGCCTTAAACTACTCTTCGAACTTCAATTTTCTTTATATTATTCCAATATTTAACATTTTCATATATTCGTTCTTTAGGCCTTAGGCCACAGTAACGGGTATAAGATCATGTGCGAATTTAACAAATTTTTTTTTAAATTCTTTCATTACAAATGTTTCGTATGAAAAAGTGAACCACTCATAAAATCAATTACACATCTGTTTAGTACGAATATCAAGCTGCTAGAAAAAATATATATATATATATTTTTTTTCGATGTACAAAATGGCCGACTACTCGAAACAGCTTTTTTCCAATTGCCGTGTCAAATAACTTCAACAATTTTCACTCGATTTACTTCAAATTCAAAAGTTATGTTCCTAATTGCATTTCGCAGAGAACTACATACGGAATTTCTGATTAATCGAAAACTTTTCATTTTACAAGCAGTTTATGAGCAGTTAACGAAATTTTTCACTGAAAATTCATTTCTTAAGTTCAAATACCTACAACTTTTGAATAAAACAATATTTTTTTAAATTCCGTACGCACTTCTCCAGGTATTCTAATGTAGATTAGCGAGAATTTTTGTTTTTTGTTCTAGGTAAAAAAATGTGGATGCTAAATGTCACGCTGCGGAGCGCCTGAACAAAAAGATAACAAAAGAAAACATTAGTAGTCGGCCATTTTGTACATCGAAAAACAATATATATATTTTCTAACAGTTTGATATTCATACCGAATAGATGTGTAATTAATTTTATGAGTGAATCATTTTTCATACGAAAAAAAAAAAATTGTTAATTTCGCACATGATTTGATACCCGTTACTGTGGCCTAAGGCCTTAAAAAAATGATTCTCTTCGTTTGACCCCGATCGCCCTGGAATCTTCGCAGCCCCTGTGTGGAAAACCTGGAAGAGTCATGGAACTTCCGAGTCAATAATGCGTGCCAACGATGTTATTTTTCTGCCCCAAAGCACCGAATAATGCAAAACTAAGTGAAATCGCAATTTTCCAATGCAGGTTGGATAACTCTGGGTTCGAATACGCTGGCCGAGGACGCGTGCAGTCCGTGGGCGAGCACGGTCGTCATGTGTCCCCAGTGCGACCGAACGTGCGATTATTGGCGTCTGAGCGAGACGTGCCTGTTGGCCCGAGCGACCCACTTGTTCGACAATTCGGCGACGACGATATTCGCCGTGTTCATGTCATTCTGGTCGGCTCTGTACCTGGAGCTGTGGCGTCGTCGTTCCGAGCAATTGAGCTATCACTGGGGCCTGGTTAGTTGGGATCTGACAGCGGAGCATCCGCGGCCCGGTTACCTCGCCCTAATCGCAAGATCGAAGAAGCTCCTCGGCATCAAAGAAAAGACGAACGCGGTGACGCGCGAGAAGGAGCCGCACGTGAGTTTCTGGAAGGTTCGCGTGCCCGCAACCTGCTTGAGCTTCTCGGTCGTTCTTCTGCTCGCGTGTGCAGCGATCGCTGCGGTATTTGCGGTCGTTCTCTATCGCATGTCGATGATCACTTCGAACGAGCTTTTCGGCCGTGAATTCGACTCGACGAGTTACAAAAACTTCGCACTCCCGAGTATCGCGGCGGCCATCAATCTCGTCTGTATTCTCGCGCTCAATTACGTTTACGACCTCGTGGCGGTTTATCTGACGGAGCTTGAGATGCTTCGTACCCAGGCCGAGTTCGACGACAGTCTCACCCTCAAGATCTATCTCTTCCAGTTCGTCAATTATTACGCGTCGATTTTTTACGTCGCCTTCCTCAAGGGCAAGTTCGTCGGGTATCCGAAGAAGTACAATAGAATATTGGGATACAGGCAGGAGGAATGCTCGCCGGGCGGTTGCCTCATGGAACTTTGCATCCAATTGGCCATCATAATGGTGGGCAAACAGGCACTCGCCACAGCCATGGAAATGATATTGCCCGTGATGTTCAAGTGGTGGGCCCTTTTTCGTATACACACCGGGCTCAAACAGAAGGATCCTATCGCACCCAGGAGCCAATGGATACGCGACCTCAAATTACTCGTGTGGGGCCCACGCGGTTTGTACGACGAGTATCTCGAGATGGTCATACAATTTGGCTTCATCACGCTCTTCGTCGTTGCGTTTCCACTCGCGCCACTATTCGCCCTTGCCAATAACGTGCTCGAGATGAGGCTCGACGCTACCAAGTTTCTCCGCCACTATCGACGACCCGTGCCGAGACGCGCACGCGACATCGGCGTCTGGAAACAAATTTTGGACGCACTCGCCAGGATATCCGTCACCACCAATGTTAGTCGGAATGCGAATTCTTTTGCTAAACATACACCGAAAAAAAAAAACAAAAATTCGTTCATTCAGCCAACATTCCGTTGGTTCAACAAAATGTATCTTTAAATACGCTCAACTTGATTTTTGATTGGTGTAACAAAACAGTATAGTTGGTGGTAAAGTAGTACAGTGGTGTGAACTGTAGCTTATTTAGCATTTTTGTGATTTTTCACAAGGAAAACTATTTGAAATTTCCTATTGGGGTTTTAATTATCTAAAAGTATATACATTCGAAAATATGTTCAATTTTCTTTATTTAAAAATATCAAAAATATACAAGGATATTGTGTGATCCTTGGAGCGTCGTAAGAAAATCTGCGTATAAGGTACCCACTGGCGTTTCTTCAAAAATCATCTGAAAAAAAAACCAAAAAGATCATTAAATTAGATACTATAATCTAGTACTTGTCATAGCCGATTTTGAAAATATCGATTTATGACAAAATGGCGGAGGTTTGAACATAAATAGTGATTTTCGGGCCAAAAATTAGTTATTGTTTTGCCTATAAAACAAAAAGTAAGTAACGGAAAAAAAATCCTATGACAAGTACTAGATAATGGTGTATAGAATAACCACAAAAAACCTCAAGGCAATCGTTTAATTGGTTTTCGAGAAATTTTGGCTACCGATTTGAAAAACGTGGTTTTGAGAAAAACGCGTTTGAAAATTTGGGAATGAATAAATCATGAAATTTGTCAACTTACATGGAATCATCGATACCACGCCCATAGAGTAGGTATGGTCGACGGAATGTTCATAGCTTCTAAATCCTCGACCTCGACCATCTAGGTGTATATCTGCCCTCAAACAACAAAAGTTCGAGACAACAAAATGCATTTTGCACATTGAACGACTTTTTTTTATCAGTGTGCGTAGAGGGGCACGGACAAATGATTGTCGAAACAGATCGAGGGACGGGGAGGAATTCAAGTTTGAGGGAAATTATCGGAGGTCGTTGAGATGGGTTGGGTTTGTTTGGGTTCGTTTGGGTTAGTCGGAGTGCGAATTCTTTTGCTAGATATACGTAGAGGGGCACGGACAAATAAGAGTCGAAAAAAGAGCGTGGGACGGGGAGGAATTCGGGGCCAGGTTGAAATTACAAACCTTCAATGCTCCGACGGTTTAAAGTTCCGAAATTCAAGATGGCGCCGGGTTGAAATTCCGAACTTTGAATGGTCAGAACGCTCAAAAATCCGAAAGAATAGTACACCGAGAGATCAAAACTCCGAAAGAATTTTACACGAAAGACCAAAAGTCCGAAGATCTTAACGGGTGTAAAATCATGTGGGAATTTAAGGGAGACTTTGTCCTTGGAGTGCCATATTTCAGCTGTTTACATTTTATTTTTTTTAAACGAAACGAGTAAATCTTTTTGAGTGCGGTTTTTTTCTTGCTTTTATTCATGATATACAGAACGTTAAACTTTTTTTTAAACCAAAACGGCGGCCGTTGCAGCTCCGCGAAAACAGGTCCTCAAATCGCGAGAGGTAAACGGCTGACATCACTGCCCCCTCTTTGTTGATCTGAAACACAAATTCAAAGCATATTATCAATCTGTGACCCTTTGGTCATGGAATGACGGATGGGTTTTTCGTTTAGTACAAATTTCGGAAAATGGCGGCAATAAAAAAAAAATCGAATTTTCGCGTTTTTTTTCGCATAAAAAGATAAATAATAAATGCAAAAATGTATCTATCGAAAAAACGATCCGTCATTCCGCGAAGACATATTTTCTGAGTATGCTCTCCAAATTTCAGGTCGATATGTTAATTACAGCGGTCAGGAGAATGTCAGCCATTTTTTAAAAACGTGTTTTCGAGAAAAACGAGTTTAAAGTTTTGTAATGTGTTTACACAAATGTGTTTATAATTACCGCTAATCGGCAATGCCTGGTCCATAGAGGCATCCCTCCTCTTCTTCTAGCTGCTCATGTTGAGCCGCTAACATCTCCCGCTGCATTTCAAGGACAAAGTCTCTCCCTTAATGAAAATAGCCTTTTTTAGCGTCTAACGTGGAAAGACCCCTTAAGAAGTGATTGTACGTCAATTTTGAAATTTGTCTCGACAATGTTTTACGTTCTACATCATTTACAGTCAACTGTGTAGACTTTCGCTGCCGTGATCTTTACGAAACTTGTAATTTCGAAACATTAAAATTAGGAATTTTAAACCCAAACAACGAATCCAATATTGGCGACTAAATGTTAAAAAATTCCCGAATTTATCACGTGTTTCCGCGAACATAAAAAAAAACCCAAAACATTTTATGGGGGGTGAATTTCAGCTTCGCCCCACTGAATATCATCATTCATAACCCAATAAATGAGAAAATTGCAACAAACAAAAAAATCATGCTCATTTTTCGGAAAAGTCACTTATTTAAAGAATTACCAAAAATGTCCGCCAGGTGTAACCCTTTGTTTTTTCATTTCAGGCATTCATAATAGCGTTCTCGTCGAATCTGATACCGCGTTTGGTGTACATGGCCGTGGTCAGTCCGGAAAAGAACGACGTCGGCTTTCTCGACAACAGTCTCGCGTATTTCGATACCGCGGACTTTTTGAACGGCACGGCGCCAATGACGACGGCCTTTCCAAACGTGACGACGTGCAGATACGCCGAGTATAGAAATCCCCCGGACCATCCGGCTCTTCCGTACAAGAGGCCGACCCTCTACTGGCACATACTCGCGGCGCGTCTCGCCTTCGTCGTTGTCTTCCAAAACGTCGTGGGTCTGGTGACGATGGCGGTGCAATGGAGCCTCACCGGTGTGCCGAGAAAATTGAGCGAACGCGTCAAACGCGAGGCCTATCTCACCGAAGAAATAATAATCAAACGAGAGGCCGAGAGGACGCGCGAGAGATCGCGCTCCGGCAGCCGTTTCGCCAATACGGTCGGCGATCAGATACGCAAAAGAAAGAATACCTCGATCGACGAGGTAACTTCCGTGTAGAATTTAGCTTTCCGTTTTTCGCGTTAGCTTTTTTGACATTTTCTTTCTCGTTAGTTTTTTTTTCACTCGGCCATTAGTTAAAAACAAACACTTCTTTTAAGCTTTTCAAGTTGTCGGCTTTAGTTTTTCCCCCTTTTCGATCATTTAAAAAATATTATTTATTGTTTCCTGAATTCCTTTTGCTGGTTTTTTATTTTTAAGAAGTTTTTAATTTGTTACGTTGGTTTTTTTTATATTATTTTGATCCGTTAGTTTTTTTCTCTACTTCTAGGGTAGTTTTCAATTTTTCCATCACTTTTTGGATATTATTTCTGTTCATTCTTTTTTCAATTTACCCTGCACGATCTTATGTCCCCCAGTCTACGAGAAATTTTTTTCTCCACCTTTTTCTGTTTTTAATTTGTTTCTTTGCTTTATTTTTTCTTTTTATTGAAAAGTTCGTACTTCGGTTAGTTTTCTTCGGTAGTTTCTTTTCATTTAATTGTCCGGTAGTATTTTTCTTTCATTTTCTTCACTATTATTATTTTTTTATTATTATCTCGTATTGAACAATTTATTTCCATCAGTTCCTACCTTCCTACCGACTTGGCGGTCGGCTCTTCCAATTTTTGCGTACACGCAATATCACCTACCCCGACCTTTTCAGGGGTTCGGAATCTTCGGGAAATTTGACACTGGGATAGACTCCTATTCGACTATGGCTCAAAACTATTTATAAATATTTTCATTCACGTTTACTCGTCGCTCCAAATACATTTTTTTTCCGTGAACAATTTTATACACACATACATACATTTATAAGGGGTAGTAAAAAGAAATCCATTAATTTTGCATGGAATCGAAGGTTTTATTTAGCATAGTTATAATGATCCGATTTTGGTCAAATATGCACCGTTTTGCTCGATAACTTGTTGCCATTTTGAAGGTAATTTCATTATGCCTTTCTCATAGAAACCCTCGTCCCTATTGGCAAAACACTGGGACAGTCGATTTTCACAAGCTTCTCTTGAGGAGAATGTTTCACCAGCAAAATCATTCGCCATAGACAGGAACAGGTGGTAATCACTTGGTGCCAGATCCGAACTATAAGCTTGATGCATAAGATGCTCCGATTTTGTTGCGATTCAGCAGCGATTCGCAGATGGAAATTCGGTCCATGAGGTTTTTTCGCGTTAACTCGTGTGGCACCCATACATCGAGCTTCTTTTTTATCCAGCCTTATTCAAGTGCTTCCAAACGGTTTTTCGTGCAATGTTTAGCTCCTGGGCAATCGAAACGGTGCTTACATGACGGTCGGACTCGACGATTTCCATTATTTTATCGACATTTTCGACAATTGGCCTTCCAGAGCGTGGTGCATCTTTGACATCAAAATTACCGGAACGCAATCGACGAAATCAAAATTTCGCGTGATTGGCTGTTACAGTATCAGGACCATAAACACTATTCACATGGTCAGCCGCCTGGCTTGCATTTTCGCCTTTATCGGAGAAAAACTCTAATATATGGCGTATTTTCACTTTGCTGGTGGCCATCTTTGACGCGCGCTCAAACAATATTCAGTCAAGCAATCACAAAACTGTCTGAGATGTTTACTTTAGTACGAAATATTATCTTTTCAACGCCATCTAGCGTAATCCGATCGCACTTACATAACGCGAGATACAGATTACTAAAGCCATCGATTGCAAAAATAATGAATTTCTTTTTACTACACCTATATATATATATATATATATATATATATATATATATATATATATATATATATATATATATATATAGCGTCATATGCACACGGGCACACACGTGCATCGAGTATGAATTCCATTCTATTAATGATGTTGAAGTTTGCATCCTTGGAACGCAACGAAAGTTCATTTTTCTTCTCCTGCTTACATTTTTTCGCTAATTTAGAGAACGAATATTACCAAAGTGGTTTTACTTATCCTCATTAGAGATCCACGACGTTAATAAATAAAAAAAATTATAGATAACGATAAAAATGAAGAAATGAACAAAATAGATACGAACTTTCGTTGCATTCCAACGATGCAAACTTCAACGTCGTTTCTACGATCCGTTTTGTATCGTCATTTTTTACGACGAGCTAACTGGCTAAATAAAAACGAACAATTTTGCTCCGATATTAATCTGGCGTTTTCTCGAAACGATTTTTTCGACGAAAAACTTCTAAGTTGAACGTTTATTCTAGTAGGAGTTCAAAAATCCACATTCGAAAAAAAAAAAACAATTGGAACGAAGGGGAAAAAATCGCAATTGGCGTCAAGATGCTGTGGTTCGTTTCACAAATTTTCCTTTTTTTTCACAGTTGAAGAGATGCTGAGAGATTGTGTAGAAAAGCTGGCCGGAAGTTCAGCGAACAATTTGCGAAAATACTGGTGGTGTAGTTTTTTGGCTTCCTCGTCATTCCACTTGTGATTCGATTCCTTCCTCTCGTTCGTACGTTAATCCTTGACATCGTATACCTCGTTTCCAATTTTTGTCCCATATAAAGGGTGTCTCAAAATGACCGAACATTTAAATTTATTAATAAAACGTGCTATTTATTTGAAAAGTGAGAATACTTTTATTTTAATGTAAGATACAAACATGGAGGTTATGTGTGGAGCACAATATCCGATAAATGGCATAAACGGCATGGACTTGGAAGACATCTTTTTTTTTCAACAAGATGGCGCAACCGCCACACTGTGGGCGAAACAATGCAGTTACTGCAGACGAAGTTTCATGGTCGTGTTATGTCGCGCCGCGGCGATGTGAATTGGCCACCAAGATCGTGCGATTTGACGCCATTGGACTTCTTTCTCTGGGATTTTTCGAAAGGATAAGTGTATGACAATGATCCACAGACCATTCCGGAGCTCAAGGAAGCAATTGGACGCACCATTAAAAAAATTAGGCCGCAATTATGCCAAAGTGTTATTGAAAATTTCGTCAAAAGAGTGAACTTTTGCAGACAGGGACGAGACGGCCATTTATCGGATATCGTGTTCCACACATGACCTCCATGTTTGTACCATATATTAAAATAAAACGATTCGTACTTGTCATATAAATAATACGTTTTAATAATAAATTAAAATATCTGATCATTTTACGACACCCTTGCTATCTTATGATTATTTAAATCTACACGAAATATATTTTCGTAAATCCTGCAACCGTCTCCATTGTAATGTCAACGGAATCATTGATGCTCAACAGAAAATGTTACTACTTTTATAAAGGTTCTATTTTGTTATATATTTTATTTACTTA
Source organism: Ophion ellenae (assembly GCA_963210295.1). Lineage (NCBI taxonomy): Eukaryota > Metazoa > Arthropoda > Insecta > Hymenoptera > Ichneumonidae > Ophion > Ophion ellenae. The sequence goes on from OY723389.1 coordinate 46,513,900, forward strand.
TTTTATTTTCTGAGTTCCAACGTAGATGGCGCCACGTAAACATAACGTAAACAAACGAAGCTGTCACATAACATAAAATTATGAGAACGGACAATATAATGGACAATAATTGCATCCAATTGCACAACACAGATGCACTCTTCGCAATTTCTTCACGACAACTGGATTATTTAAGGAAAATACGGCAATAGTTGTAGAAACACGGGCATAACCAAAGCGAATGTCAGTAAACGTCATGCTCTGTTTACGTTATAATACGATATACCCTCTAGCGGGAGAAAGCGGCAGTTGGGTTCCCTATTGAACCCTTTATACTTTTATACAATTTACACCAAATAGAACACTAATATTAATGATAATAATAGTGATAGTGATAATACTCCAAAAAATCTTTAAAAAAAAGAAGTTTCAATGTTTTTAGCCCAGAATCGATTGGGAGAACGGTGGAAACATTCACCCTTATAAATGGTGCTCGAAGTGATGGCCGCCACTTTCAATGCACGCTTGCAATCTGATTCGCATTGATTGTCTTGTTTATCGGGTCAGTATGTAAAAACGAGCAGGCTCTAATTATTGTTCCTTGCATATCTCGCGTAGTCAGAACTTCTTTGTACACCATGTCTCTCAAAATCACCCATAACAAAAAGTTCAGTGATGGACGAGCTGGCCAAATCACACGACCCCCACACCCAACCCAACGATTGGCAAATTTTTCACTGACCTCTCTTGCAACCAAATAAAAGTGCGCTGGGCATCCATCGTGCTGGAACCACATCGTGCGTCATGTGTTCAATGGAAAATCTTCCGAAAAGTGTCCCAAATGGTGTTCTAGGAAATTGGCGTAAGAGTTCCCGTTTAAATGTCCATCGATGAAACAAGGACCAATACTTTGATCGTCAATTGTGCATTGGAAGTGGTGGCCATCACTTTAAGCGCCTTTCATAGGAATAAGTGTTTCCACCGTTTTTTGCAATCGATTCTAGGCTAAAAACATTGACATTACTTTTTTTTTAACGATTTTTCATATTAAATGCTTATCGATCACTTTGACATTTGGTGTGTAAACTTAATTTCAATTACTTGATAAAATTCCGAAGACAAAAAAAGTGGTCTCATTTTTAAAAATTGAGGCAACCATGAAATCTTCGAAGGGCCTCCACCTGGATGAACTTTGTGGCCACCACTCGATGACCTCCTTCGAACTATCTAACTTTTGTAGCGAAAGTTTTTGCCTAGGTCTGATGGGTTGGAAAGTATGCCTTACCCGGTATATAAGGGGGCGTCCATTCATTACATGAGGCGTTTAGGGGGGGGGGGGGTCGAGCGAAATCTCACCTAATCTCACGTGGGGGAGAGGGGGGCTTCGGCAAATATCACGTAATTTTAGTAATTTTAGTAATTTCAGTAATCACATAATTTTTATCACGTAGGGAGAGTCTCCCTACTACTTTACATAGTGGAGCAAATGGTACTACAACCGCAGTTACTTCTACTACAATTTATTTTCCGTGAACGCATGCATTTTGAAAAATCTCACGTGAGATTAGGGGAGGGGGAAGGGGGTCGAGCAAAATGTCACGACATCTCACCGGGGGGTCGAAAAATCGCCAAAATCACCTCACGTAATTAATGGATGCCCCCTAACAAAATAAATCACGTACTACAATAATGATAATAATAATAATCATTGTGATTATGTACATATATATTTGAAGGGCTACATCTACCTAGAGGCAGGGAAAAATGGCCAAATTTCGATTTTTTTGTCTGAGAAATCGTTGGTGGCAAAGAAACGCATTTTTTTTTTCAACACAAACGTACGTATATTGAGAGTTTTAAGAAATCACCAAACATGCAGAAAAATAAAAACATGGCCACCGACAGAGATGGGCGCGCGGTCGGTGTGCGGGCTCGGCGGTCATTGAAGTTAAGCAGCATTGGAAGCTGCCAATACTTGGAGCGGTGACCGCTTGCCCGTGCACTGGTTTGCGCGTTAACCTCTGAGTGGGAGGCAGTTTGTCTGAGTTTCTGATGGTAATACAACTGAAACTCAGCCAAATATAGCCGCCTATATCGGCCCAGGTTTTCCGCATTTTCCCCGGGCCCTCTTGCAAATGCGATACAGTAGTGCATTAGGAAAGAGTGGGTGCGGTCAACACTCTGGGGGAGAACTCTGGAAGGATTGTGAATGTCGGAAGGAATGGAGGGAATAAAGGAGGGGGTGGTAAAAGGGGAATGACCCCGTACCTCTGAGGAATACAAAAAAAAACATGGCCGCCGGCAGATGATAAAATATTTTTTGCCTTACTCGGCATATAACAAAATATAACACGAACAACAACAATAATTATAATCATGATGACTATGTACACAAATATTTAAGGGGCTGCATCTACCTAGAGGCCCGAAAAAAATGGCCAAATGCCGAATGTTTTTTTTCTGGGAAACAATTGGTGAAAAAAAAACGCATTTTTTTTTAACACAAATGTACATATATTGAGAGCCTTTGAAAAAAAACAATCACCAAAAAATGCAGAAAAATACCAAAAACATGGCTGCCGGCAGATGACATCTTTTTTGCAACGTTTGGCGGCGGACACTCCAGCTTAAACGGTCCATTCGAAATCTAAAAACCAACCGGGTAATTGAAGTCAGGAATGAATACGTGTCGTTGACGATCGTCGATTTTAAAAATCATGTTTCTTAAAAACGTGGCGACGAATTAAAACTCGAGCGTACACAATCTATGAAAAAAAGTCGTCATTTTTAGGCAACTGTTAAAAAATGAAGGTCGACTTTGAAAAAGTGAGATCATCAACGACCTTTAAATGTTTCTCATCGCATCTTCTGTAAATTTAGAAACAATCTTTCGAGACTTTGAAAACAATGTTTCGAGAAAAACGCGTTCAAAGTTTTAATTCAATTTTAGGATTTAGGAAATTCAACTTTAGGATTTAGGCAATTGAATTTTAGGAATATTTAAGGAGGTTGGAGCGATTCAGTTGAGTCAAATGACGGTTTATTCGTTTTTATTTCCATGAACCTCAAAAAAATGCCTACGAGGTACAGATTTATTCTGTATATGCTATTTTTTTAAATATATAATTAAAGGGCAACATTATGCATTTTAATATTTTTATTACTTAAATGAGAAAAACTTTTGTGTTACTACCAACTTGAAAAATGACATTAACTATGAAATAATAAAAAATGACATTAATTATGAAAAAAAAAACTACGATAACGAATGTTTTATACAATTCACAATGAAATTTTGAGTAATTTACAATTATGCCTATTCATATTTACGTCACGAGATCATTGGCCCATGGTTCACGATGGGCAAGATGAGGATTTTTTTCATTCCAAATGGTTACAAAGGTTTACTATGCGTTAATCCGTTGTTAGAAATGGTTTATCTTGGTGCTAAACAACAACAAAAATTACTGTTGTTTGGTGGCGAACAAATTTCAAAAAATTCGTAGTCTCAGTATAGTCTAAACAATAACATGTATGTTTTTATTAAATTTAACCTCGGATCGTGGCTAACGCTCCAACCTCCTTAAACGAAACGCTCAGGGAATATAGATAAAAGGTGATACTATAGAAATTAATATATTTTTTTCGAAATGCAGTTTTTTTTACCCACCTTGGTAGATGCAGCCCATTAACGCGCTACACACCTCCCTGCCGGGCCGAAAATCGGCCATACCAAGGATTCCTTCAACAAACTAGTCCAGCTTCGTACCAAAAGCTAAACTTTGTTTCCAGCAACCTGGGAATAAAAGTAACGAGGATCCACCATTCAAGAATTCGAATGTTTTTCACATCGCCTTTGCAACGTTCGCGCGTATCGTGTTTGCGATTTACTTTTCGAAACCATCCGCGATCAGTGACCAAACCGGTTCTTACCATTCAGTATAAAGTTACGCAGGTGGAGGATCGGAATCGTCAGGAAATCCTACAGGGTCAGGAATTGGGACGTTCGGTTTATTGAAAACAAAAATAAAAAATATACTGGAATCGTTGCATAGTCGGTAAATCGGGTGAATGTTTACTTGCGGACTTGGCGACGTTTCATCGGCAAATCGTTCCTTCCTATAGGCAGGAAACGCTAGGCAGCGGTGTTCGGACTTACGTAATGTCAATCACTCGTTACAGGTATTCGCATAATTCATAATGAACAGCGAGACACTCGATATTCGATTTATATCGGGTGTCTCAAAATGACCTGAAATTTTTATTCATTAAGGGGAGATATACACCTAGGAGCCGGAAAAAATGTAATTTTTGTGAATTTTTTCAAGGAAAACTATTTGAAATTTCGGATTGGGGTTTTAATTATCTAGAAGTATATGGGGCATTCCATACCAATTCGACCTGGGTCTGACCCTCGACCCCTCAAATCTGATTCCCGATTTTTCCTATCATTACTCTCGCTCTATCAAGCAATTACAATTTTTGTCACATTTTTCAAAATACATTTGAGCGCGTCCTGAATTTTTGAATTTTTTTTTGAACACCTCGATAGCCGTAATCGAAAAATCTGAAAAAATTCCCAAAAATACAGTGCCAGACATAAAAAATGTTGGTTTATAATTCATAATGTCTGGGCTTTTGCTTCAACCCCTAATTAGGGTTTTTGTCAACCATGATAAAAAAAAATCGAAAATTACAAAATACACTTTAGAAAAATTGGAGAAATTTTTTTTTTAATCTGGTATTATGCATACAAAATTTCGAGAAACAGTCTACAGTAAATTGACCTCTGGTTCTTATTTTTTTTTCCATTTTTTTGCTCAAAAAGCTAAAAAACGGGTTGAAGCAAAGGCCCAGACATTATGAATTTTACACCAACATTTTTTATATCTGACACTGTATTTTTTAGATTTTTTTTCAGATTTTTCGATTACGGCCATCGAGGTGCTAAAAAAAAAATTCAACTATTGATTTTTTTTTTTTTTAACACGACCATTTTTGGAATTTTTCAATTCTGTAAAGCTTAAAATATTCCGAACCGTTCGGGCTAATGGAATCAAAAATTTTTTAAATGAACATTTTCGAATTTTTCGCGTATACAAGGCCTTAATAAAACGTATTATTTATTTGGAAAGTACGAATATTTGTATTTTTATATAAGGTACATAAGGTACATTTTATATAAGGTATATAAGGTAGAGGTTATGTGCGGACCACAATATCCGATAATCGGCCGCCTCGTCCCTGGTTCACTCTTTCAATGGCAAACGTTTACTCTTTTGACGAAATTTTCAATAACATTTTGGCATAATTGCGGACTAATTTCATCAATGATGCGTCAATCCTTGAGCTCCGGAATGCTCGGTGAATCATTGGCATATACTTTTCCTTTCAGAAAACCTCTAAGAAAGAAGTCCAATGGCGTCAAATCGCACGATCTTGTCAACCACCCAGGTAGCAAAATGTTCTCTATATCGCATCCAAAAGATATCGCGAAACGGATACGGATAACTTTTTGGTTGCCCAAAAGACGCCGTTTAGTATTACAAAACGTATCACTTATGTCCGCTTGGCAGGTAACTTATTTGTATCCGATAGTTAATTATACGGCAACTTTAAATGGTTAACAAAGTGTCGACAAAAGGTTAACTCTTTTCGGTAGTCGGTACGTTAGCGCAAAGTCATCAAATCAATATATCTGAACGATATCTTCTTAAAGGCAGACGAATACCAGGATACCACTGGCGTCTAAAAGTCGTCCAATAGGCATCCGAATGAGGTTGACAAAACGACACCTAAACGGCATCGAAGAGTACTATCGAAAATATATCTATTTATTGGCGATATACACACACACACACACAGAGAGAGAGAGAGAGAGAGAGAGAGAGACGCATATGTGTGTATATATATATATATATATATATATATATATATATATATATATATACACACACACACACATATATACTGTCCATTTCTTTATAAAAATTCACCTATTAATTAATAGTCTAGAATATTTAATATAGCTCAATATTCTAGACTGTTAATAAGTTAATTTTTATAACGAAGAAATTGGTAAGATATTGTTATGTCGGTTTCGAAATGGGCTAGGTCATTATAAATAAAATATCAATTAATTCATTATAAGTGGAATGTAATTTAATATCATGAAAATGGTACAGTCGTTATTAGACTTCTCTCCCGTTACGGTCACGTCTTTTGGTGGTTGCCATGCTCTAAACGATCCCTTTATTGTTAACCTCAAAAGTAGACCTACGCTTTTAGAATAAAAAGACAGTACAATGAATACATATATGTACTCAGAGGCGAAAAGAATAGTAGGATAAAAGGCACTCACGTATATATATTTTAACACCTTTATTTTTGCAACTACTTGTGGTTACACACAATTTTTTGCCGGTGAAATGAAATATGACACGCTACATTCGCACTATGATAAAAGTGATCCGTTGGGCGTCATCTTTAGGCCGACGTTTGGATGACTTTTGACTATTTGCCACCAATGCCAAATATCTTAAAAGACAGCATATTACCAATATCTGAAAGATGTTGTGAAAAAGACGTCTTATGTAATTCGTCTTTATGATATTCTTTGAACAATGTTGAACTAGATACAATAGATAACTTTTTGATAACTTAAAAAAGTCATCAATTGGATAATACTTTGGGATACCTTCGAGACATCCGTGAGTAATGCAAATAATGCATTACTTTTTGTAATGCATAAGCGTTTCCATTACTCATTACTTTACATTTCGTAATGAAAAAAAATGCATTACCCATTACATTACATTCAGTAATGTGAAATATTTCCATTACAAAATGTAATGTAATGAGCAATGGAATTTTTTTACATGACAAAATATGAGGTACTGTGTAATGGAATTTTTTCACATTACTAATGCAATGCAATGTAAAAAATCTCCATTACTCATTACAATCTAATGAGGATTATTATTCGTTTCCCATTAGGGGCAGCGGTTTTTGCACTGGGTCGATCTGACCCGATGGGAAGCGAATAATAATCCATATTACCTTTTAATAAGTAATGAAGATTTTTTACATTACATTAGTAATGTGAACAAATTCCATTACTCATCTTGCTTTCTTGTTATCGTCTTTCAATCATCAAAACAAAATTAAACTTTGTTTTGTTTTTCGATTTTCGAGGAAAAATAACATCATTATTGTGAATAACTAACGAAAAAGAATGTTATGAAGAAAAACGTCGGTCAAGATTAAACTACTATTACACTGAATAAGTGTACAAAATTTCAAGTCAATCCGTTCATTAGAGGTCGAGAAATCGTGTACACCGTTTTGGAAAACATAGTTTCGAGAAAAATGCGTTAAAAGTTTAACTAGCAGTTCTATCGTTGTAATGATAAGTTTACCTTCAATCTTCGATTTCTGCACCATATGTTGGACCTTCCTCTCCAATTTGAGTAGCCTCAAGCGACGAACGACTAAACCCTTAATTTAATTTTAGAAGTCCTTTTCAATGAACCCCTATTTGATGGGCAGCCCGGAGACAAATATCGAATTTACGTGTAGTGAATAGGCCCTAAAAACGTTTTTTCCAAGAATCTGCCACATGCTAATTAAAATCCCCATTTGAGTCAACAACTTGCAAAATTTCATGCGTATAGGTTAAAAACTCTAGAAACTGTTAGGCTGTAACTGACGGACGGACATGAAGTTAGAAGGATCCCTTGATTGCCTATGGAACCCTAAAAAAGACCACCGTTTCACAAGTTGGGCGCTTGGTCCAATTTGACCGCATGACGATGAAGAATCAAAGGACATCAGTCTCTCCCACGCATTTCCGTCCATTCTGTCTTCCCCAAGATAGGCCGCATGATAATCCTGAATCCCTAGAGTCTATGCCCTAGACAATCAGCCAATCCAATTCCCATAAAACACCATCGATCACTTGGGCAAACACTGGCAGTGTTGCCCAGCGGAGCCCCAGTCACCTGTGACAGCATGGACCAATCGATCCCACTTTTTTGGCAAGTCATCTTCTCGACTGGGAGAACAAATGGAAGTCCACCAAGTTCGTAGGTCTGGTCTCTGATAACGGTGTTGCGGATAGTAGCATGCAACTCGCCATGTCGCCAATTGGACGTCAACATGTGCAGCTCCCCAGTGACTATAAAAACGCCTAATCAATGACAATATATTCCGCCTGGTTGTCAAGCAAAAATCGTCAATAGAACGAAAGCCGTTCAGTTGTTTTCGAAGGATCGAATATTCTCCGTCATAGCAACTAGGAGGATTTTCCTACGAAGTAGGCAATGCGCAATGTAGACGCGGTGTCTTCAATGTCTGGATCTAGGCCAATTGGAGTCGCGCACAGACTCTTGTCCGTTGGCGACACGGTGTCTGATCACGCCGGAGACTTTCGAGCTTTGCCAGATGCTGACGGTAGCGGGAGAGTGATAGAGAGTGAATAGTGACTCTCGAATCAACGAACTGTGTTCTCGTTCTTGATTCGTTCGTGCGCTGGTAATTATCGACGGAGATTAGAACGAACTTTAATCGACGTTCGTCGTGACTCGAGCACGAGCTCTCGTTCGACACATCCGCGCATTGACGTTTGTTTTTGCGGACGGCAGTACAGCGAGTCGTGTGACTAATTGCGACCTGAGAATCGTTGGAATGGTAGCTGCTCTCTGGTAGGAGAGGGCATGGACGATGTATAGGTAGATCAATTGCCGTGCCTATCGAAGTAATTACTGATTGGAGCACTTGGTATGCCTAGGGATTCCCCGTTTTTTGTGACATCAACGGCCTGTCGACTGTTATAGTGGTCTGCCTTCGCTCCGTATAGTTGCTTCGTTTGTTTTATCTGCTTTAGGAAGCAACTTTGCATTGCTTTGCTTCAGTGAGAATTTATGTACGACCCACATTTAGGAAGTTTATAGGCATAGGGGCATCGCGTTGCACAGACATTTATAGGAGTTGCGCACTGGAGTTTGCGTAGACTAGGCCGAAACCAACTGTGCTGTGATAGGCCCAGCGCTACCTCCACTACCAGCTGCGCAACTGACCTTGAAGCAAGCAGCGCCGCGATCGGTGGAACGCTTCCCCCCACCATTTGCCGCGCAACCGGCCTTGAAGGTAGCAGTGCTGTGGTAGGCGCAGCGCCTCCCCCACCATGCGCCGCGCAACCGACCTTGAAGCTAGCGGTGCCGCGATAGGCCGAAAACTTTTGCCACCATGCACCGCGCAACCGAGCTTGAGGCTACCGGTGCCGCAATAGGCGGAAAGCTTTCCCCACCATGCACCGCGCAACCGACTTCGAGGCTAGCGGTGCCGCAATATGCGGAAAGCGTTCCCTACCATGCGCCGCGCAACCGGCCTTCAAGTTAGCGGTGCCGCAATAGACGGAAAGCTTCCCCCACCTTGCGCTGCGCAACTGTCCTTGGAGCTAGCAGTGCCGCAATAGGCGGGAAGCTTTCCCCACCATACGCCGCGCAACCGGCCTTGAAGCTAGTGATGCCGCAATAGGCGGAAAGCTTTCCCCACCATGCGCCGCGCAACTGGCTTTGAAAGTAGCGGTCCCGCGGTAGGCGGAAAGCTTTCCCCACCATGCGCCGCGCAACCGACCTTGAAGCTAGCGGTGCCGCAATAGACGGAAAGCTTTCCCCACCATGCGCCGCGCAACCGGCCTTGAAGCTAGCGGTGCCGCAATAGGCGGGAAGCTTCCCCCACCTTGCGCCGCGCAACCGGCCTTGAAGCTAGCGGTCCCGCGATAGGCGGAAAGCTTTCCCCACCATGCGCCGCGCAACCGGCTTTGGAGCTAGCGGTGTCGCAATATGCGGAAAGCTTCCCCCACCTTGCGACGGGCAACCGACCTTGAGGCTAGCGGTGCCGCAATATGCGGAAAGCTTTCCCCACCATGCGCCGCGCAACCGGTCTTGAAGCTAGCGGTGCCGCAATAGGCGGGACGCTTCCCCCACCATGCGCCGCGCAACCGGCCTTGAATGTAGCGGTCCCGCGATAGGCGGGAAGCTTTCCCCACCATGCGCCGCGCAACCGACCTTCAGGCTAGCGGTGCCGCAATATGCGGGAAGCTTCCCCCACCAGACCCCGCACCACTGATGAAAATTCTACCATACGGAATGGAATATTCGCCCCATCAAGTAATAAAAAGAAAATTAAACTGTCTCATCAATTAATAAAAAATAAAAAAATTCCCTTGAACGAAACGTTCGTTCGTGCGGTTTTTTAAACATTTTTCTCTGCGATCATTCGACATTCGTCCCTCGAAATAATACCGGATGTCGAGCGTCTCTTCGCATTGCTCGAAATGCCAGGCGTTTTCTCGGCGTCAATGTCGGGCAATCCGAACCCGCGGCGGCATCTTGAGAACTGGGTCATTGTCGAAAGCAACGAGCGGGTATAACCTTCTGCAGCTCGCAGGTACTCTAGCCGCGTCGTTTCGAAGCCTTTCGGAGACCACGCCAGGTATGCGATATGCATGCTCCTCGAGAGTGACGGGAAACGCGGAAGTAACGAATCAACAGGTAAGACTAATCCACCTTGCTCCGTGTGGGATTCCCAGACCATTTTTTTCTCATCCCTTTTTATTCCTTCCGCTCGACGGAAGCTCAGACGTTGCAGTGCAACGAAGTTTCAAGTTTTCCTTTTGCCACTCTCACGCCGGGCCACCCAGCGCGGTCGGAAATTTTACGGACTGTTGTTAAAAAATATAGTGATAGAAAAAAGTGCGGTTATCTGGGAAGGCCTGGGTTCTAAAAAATGAAACTTCTAAATCATCTTCAGATAATTGGAGAGGATAGTGGAGATAATTGGGGATAATTCTCTGGGATATAATTACTGTTCTAAAAATTACAATGGTCTTTCGAACGGAATTTTTTTGGAAAATGCGTTTCTCTGGTTATTTAGGACAGCCCTGGTCCTAAAAAAATGTAATGCTAAATCTTCTTCAGATAATTTGCGAGCATAGAAGAGATAATTAGAGACCCTGGGAGATAATTATTGTTCTAAAAATTATGATAGTCTTTCGAACGCGATTTTTTGGAAAAATGCTATTGTCTGGTAATCTGGCAAAGTCCCGGTCCTCAAAAATGTTAACACTAAATCTTCTTTCGATAATTAGAAAGGATGGTAGAGATAATTATGGACAATTCCCTGGGAGATAATTACTGTTCTAAAAATTATGATATTCTTTTGAACCCAATTTTTTTTGGTCACTCTAAATCAGTAAATTTTTCGGAGAAAGGTCCAAATTTTTAACATATTGATTTTTTGTTTTCGGCGGATTTTCAAAATATAAAAGTTCATAAATATTCTCTGAAAATTTCAAGTGGATCCGTTTAAAATTAAGAGAGTTAGGGCGTTTATAGAAAGGTCTCGCGAATGGGCGAACTCTAACTGCGTTTTGCTTGAAATGACTTTTTCAAAATTCTGTGACCACGTTATCTCAAAAACCACTGCACAGATCAACTTCAAATTTCACAAGCTTCTTCTACATATCCAAAAGAAGTGCTTGCACGTAGGAATTTTTTTTCCGATGCGTCGTTTATTTTTATCAACGAAAATGGAACGTTTTTATATCGAAAATCGATACTTCCACTTTGGACTGCAGCCACTTTTTCGAAAAATCGATATTTCATTAAATTCTTCGTCCAAGCGCGAGATAATTTTTATGCAAAAGCTAAATGCGCTCGATTTATTTTTATTTCGGATAATTTGTTTCTAAGCAGCAGTACTCACAGCGAAGTATCTGCCACATTCATGAATATTTTTGTATACAAAAATTATGAAAGATACTCAGGACCATACTCCTCATCATTTCGTCTGTAAACTTTTTTCCGGTACCTGCCGTCTGTAAATCTGGGTCTTTCAAGTCCTGCCGTTTTCGCACCCGGTCATTGAATTCGAAAAAATTTGAAAAAAATCGACTTCGCGTTCGAAACATTCAATTTAATATATCAATCATGAAATTATAGAAAAATACATTTTTCCGTATATTTTTTGTTAAATAATTGAAGCAACTCGGTAGGAAAATAGTTTTGGCTCGGACACGAAATACCCAGGTTTACAGATGAAGTGTTAATGTAAAAGAAAACAAAACCTGCAAACGTTTTCCCAGAAAAAAGATCACAAAAATTCGTTTTATCCGGCCACCAGTTCGGTGTAATCCGTTAATATTTTTTAGTTAAGAGGCTTGAGTTTCCCATGATTCATGCTGCCAGAATTATAAATTCGTTTGCCGATACATAGAAGAGTTTTTTTTTAACAATACCCACGAATTTGCTTAATGCCATTACTCAGGCTTCATACAGCAGGCTCGTAAAAAACGTGAACACCTGTTGTTTGCTCTCGTTAGATTTATGGAAGCGTATGATTATGCGATAAATACACCGTTGATTCAGCGACAAACGGGAACTCTGCATCGCTTTTCTCTTCAAAGGAATCAAACGTGGGAAAATCTCTCGACCTCACAGCCAATAGAATCAGCTCATTTGATCCCTCTCAGTCCTCTCTCCCCTGTGCCACCCTCCGGAGCCTGCGGAAATATTATCTTCGCAATAAAACAAGATTGAAATAAGCGTACGCGATAGCCATCGTATTTTATTTATCTCAGCAGTAAAAGGTCTTGATATATTGCCATCGCGGTATGATCTTGTTCTCGTTTCCCGTGATTGCCATCGTATCGACGTTATCAAAAGACAGCACCGAAACGTCGTCCTTCTCATTGGCAAACGAGCACGCAGAGTGGCGTTGAAGTTTGCATCTTTGGAATGCAACGAAAAGTCGTTTTTATTTTCGTTCCATTCCAAATTTCGTTTTTAAATCGTTATCGTTTTTCGGGACTTTTTTTCTTAGTTCTACAATCCAAATTTACATAAAAATATTTTCGCTGACAAGAGAGATTAAAAAAACTGAGAAAAAAATTAATTTCGATCCAATAAGGACTAATCAAGACCATCACGCAGAAAAGAAAAGTGAAAATATCTTGCTGAACGTTTCCCTGTGTCAGTTTACTTTATCCTCGATAAACATTTATTCGGTTAGACCGACGTTGGATATTGCTTAATCATTTTTTTTGTCCTTTCGATTTATCCTTCAGTGATTTTCGCTCCGAACGAGTTTTATATTTATTACCCATCGATAACAATCCTCCATCTTCGTTGAATTATTCTTTTTTGAATGGCTGATGTGAGATTGCAAAAAAAGTTGATCACCCATGATATCTGCGATTTATTTCCAAATACGTGCTCTCGAGTTATTGTTTTTTTTTTATCGCTGCCGTATTTTTGGAAGCAAAACATCTTGAAACAATAATATTTGCAGTATGATATAAAAAAAAATCACAATAATATAAATGCAGAATGTTAAAAAAATGTCAACATTATGATTCTATTTTTTAAGTTTTTTTTCTCCTAAATTCGTTGTTTATTGTTCTATCAAATATCAACGATTCCTCGAATAAATAAATTTACTCCGAGCAATCTTTATTGAAAAAAAGTCTTGCTCTTGTCAATAGTTTTTTAAAATCCTTTTCTCATTGCTCCACTAGGTATTAACGATTCCTTGAATGAATTAATTTACGTCCAGCGGTTTCTACTTTAAAAAAGCTTGCTTTCATAGTCGATATAAATATTTATAAAACTATTTATATGTTCGATATAAATATTTATATATTCGATATAAGTATTTATACTAATATTTATATCGCATATGAAAGCAACACTTTTATTAAATAAAGATCGCTGAAAGAAAATTAAATTATTTTTAATTTTCTTCAATTCTATACAAACTTCTTCAATTCAATATTGATTTCGATTACATTAATTTTATCTGATAATAACATCAAATATTATTCGATAATTATTATTCAGCAGAACAATGAGCAATGGCTACAAAAAATTGATGGCAAAACGAACAGACCAATCATTTAAAAAATCGGAACATTCTTTTTTTATATTATTGTAAATATTTTATTTTAACGTATTACGAATTTTACTGTTAAAAAAATCCGACATTACGTCAGCTATGAAAAAATACAATAATTCGAATGCATATGTTTGGAAATAGATCGCAAATATTACAACTGATTCACTTTTTTTCAATATCATATCGGGCATACAGATAAAATAGAATAATTCGACGAAGATGGAGGTACGAAGGAACAATTGTTCCAGACGATTGAAAAGAAATTACAACCTCGTTTATAGAGGAAAACCTGCACTCGCTCTCCCCAACACTCAAATTAAAGTTTAATATAAAAATGATTAGCTAGAACGGAAATAATCGTTCGGACGATGCGCTCCTGTCTGCTATCGCGACGCTTATAGACGCGGTACGATCAGACAGGTGCGTGAAAAGGCGAAAGCTCGATCGACGCGAGATTCGAAGCGCGAGCGCGACCGATCTTTAACGCCGATAGCAATCGGATTCTCGTGAAATCACAAGTTGCTATATAGCTCACAGACCCAAGACCGCATCTTCAAACTGGTTTGTCCTGAGGACATAAAAACGTTCTCTGAAAACATACCCAGGAATTCCACGCTCATTTATCATCAATCAAAGCAACATAATTCGATTAGCTTCAATTATTTATTTTCGCTACTAATTATTATTTATCGTGTATCTCATTTTTCCGCATATTGTTATTTCCTGGATAAAATACGAATTTGCTTGTGCACCTGAGGGGTCTGAGTAAACGCGAGGCCCAAAAAGCAGGGCGATTTTGAATGTTTTTTGCTGATGAGCGGATTGGGATGACGAGGTCGGTATTTTACACACAATTGATACGTAGTCTCGCCACGTTGCAGTTTTTTTTTAATTGAAAAATATTGATAAACAATGGTGGCATTATTATTTAAACAATGTGCTGCTGTGGCTGCATGGCCAATCGGTGCAGGTGGTTCTGGCAACTAGGGTCGTCTGAAATGAAAATGAAAAAATGTGCTTTTAGTACAATAATACAAATTTTGTATGACCGAATACTTTTTTGAAATTTTGAAAATTACGAAAATGGCAAGCCGTATTGAAAAAATCGATTTTCGACCAGAAGAACAACTTCAATAATATTTTTATTAACAAATGGATAAAGGTATTAAAGAATCGTTCGGGAATACGACAGAAAATGTTATAAACTATGATCTGTTGGAATTTAAAGTGAATCGGACGAATAGATTTTGAGATATGACTTGCAGCCTTTTACTAAAATATAGTGAAATTAATTCATCAAACACTAGTGGAATCAATTCAGGATATTTTTTAATATATATTAGCTTTTTTTGTATTTACGCAGAAAATGTACTTTATTCTGTTACGCTGAAATAATACTGTAATGTTCTTATTTGAATCTATAATGATTCGGCTTTATAATCGCCTTAATAAGCCGCGTTTGCTAAGAATATCAAACATGAGTGATTATAACGTAAAAATGAGCAACGAATACGAAATTTTCAAAAATTCGAAAAGTTTCCAGAATTAATTCAATTACTATAGTTTCGAGGGAATGATAAATCGCAACAGTGCGGTCCGCAATGGCGCGGAGGGCAATCTCACTCTTCTCAAATTCGTCATAGCTCGGTCAATTTTCGGAATTTTCAATTACTCAAGCGCCTACATAACATTCTTTGAAAATATCGATTTTTGGTGTTCAATGGATTTCCAAAATATAACATTTCAAAAACACTTTCTCAACAATATCAAGTCGATCCGTTCAAAATTGAGGGCGTTTATAGGTAGGTACCGTGAACCGGCGAACTTTAAAATCGGTTTTTCTCAAAATGACTTTTTCAAGATCGGTAATCACGATATCTCAAAAATCCCCGCACCGATCAACTTCAAATGTTGCAAGCTTCCTTTACATATGAAAAAGCGGTCCATGAACGAAGACATTTTTTTTCACGCATAGTGTTTTTTTATCAACGAAAATAGAGCATTTTTTTACCGAAAATCGATATTTTCATTTTGGGCTGCGGCAATTTTCTCAAAAAATTAATATTTTGTTAAATCCTTCGTCCAAGCACTAGACAATTCCATGCAAAAACCAAATGCGTTTGATTATTTATTTCGGATGATTTGTTTCCGAGCAGCAGTGGTCATTGTGAAGAACATTTTTCAAACAGTGGTCTGTACAAACCATTGTTTCTACCACATTTATCAATATTTTTCAATACAAAAATTGCACAAGATACTTAAAATGATATTCTTTCATGTAAAAAAAAAAAAGAATTTAAAAACCTGTTCATGTTATCCCAGAAAAAAATCACAAAAATTCCTTTTTTCCAGCCACGAGCTAAGTGTAACCCGTTAATTAACGATTACTCAATTTTTCTATGTAATTCCATCTGTCTCGGACGACATCGACAAGATGATAAAAAGTGCTCTAATCTTGCGATCTTCATTGCTATTGAGATCAAAACCCTGCCTAAAGCTAATTTCCTAACGAGCTATGCATTGGTCCCCGGGATAAAGAAAGGGTCGTTTTCTTACTGTAGCAATTCTACATCATATATATATATATATATATATATATATATATATATATATATATATATATATATATATATCGGAGAGAGAGAAAGAGAGAGAAGGGGCACTCCGATCAGTGGCAAAATGGCGTCTGGAAAGTAAGTTGCCTCCCGGCGACTGAGAGACCCACGTACACACACGATCATAGCAACTATGCAGTATAAAAGTATAAACAGTCGAGTGAGACCACTGTTACTTATATATATCTCTGCATTCACTTCGAGGCACGGAACGAACTCGTACACATCGATGAGTACACGTACCTTGTACTCATATACGCGGTGTCCCGAATTCGTAACTACAATCTCAGTATGGTAAATTTTCTTTCACGTTTCGTGTGATTTTTCGAAAGAATTTCTGGTAGAAAAAGCCAAGGGTAGAAAAAGCCAAGCCGACATTTGCATAGTTGAAATGCAACGACAAATTTTTATTTCCTTATTTTTTTTATCATACCAAAAATATCTGTGCAGATTTTGACTTACAATGTCCGAAGAACCTCAAAAAAAGTTGAGTGATTTTCGTAGCGAAAATTTGCCGAAAGAGTTTGAAGAAACACAAAAATCGTCGTTGCGCTCGAACGATACAAAAATTTCAATTCGATAAAAAAATAATGCCAAAGGTTTTCATTGAAATGCGAAGGGAGGGGGGCAGCTCGGAACTACCAGGATTAGTAACATTGAATTCTGAATCTTCGCACATCCTACAAACACACACACACACACACACACACGCGCGCACGCACGCACGCACACACACACACATACACACACACACACACACACATATGTATAGAGATTGCCAGCAAACGAAAGGTCGTCGCCGTCGTATGATTGCGGCTGCATAGTAGTGTAGGTTCTGTCCTTTTATTTGTGAACATTCGACACGTCATATCGACACATCGTAGCGGTATAAAATACATTTAAATAGCACTGAACACATATCAAGTCGGAGCTCGACGTCACGTCCAATCCTTTCTCCATGCATACGAGACATTCTAGAAACATTTTTTTTTAATTTTGCTATGAATTAAACTGAAATCCGCATTTTTAAAAGACAATCTAATAGAATATATATATATATATATATATATATATATATATATATATATATATATATATATATATATATATATATATATATATATATAGTGCCCTAATGGTGAACACATGAGGGACGGATATTGAGGACACTAAATACAGGATCGACCGGAAAGTGACGGCCAAAAGGAAAATCTTGTATCGAAACGAAAACGTAATTTCTTTTTTTTTTATTAAATTTTTCTTGTTAGTATGGAAGATCTTTTTAAATAGATTTATATTGTAGATGGCTAAATAAATATCCTAAAAAATGGTTGAGGGATTTTTGTAGGCGAAGTCTACCAAAAGAAATTAGAGGAATTCAGAAATATTAATTTCCATTGGCTTCCAACGCTGAAAACTTCAACCTCAGCTATCCAAATGAGAATTTTTTATTTTTATATTCGAGTTTTCCTGCACCACATGTTTTTTGTGTTCTTTTCGCTTTTGGGTATGTACTCGCCTCGTGGAAGTTTTTCAACGGGTTGGGCTACTGCGACAACCCGAAAATCAGGGTTGTTCGAAAAAATTAATTTTGAAGGAATCAGTAAGATTATTGAGAAATCGTTTGTATGTGCATTTACAAAGTTAGTCTACTACTGAACACGTCAGCCTAGTCTTATAAAAGACTACTATTACACCGGATAAGTGTACCAAATTTCAAATCAATCCGTTCATTACATGTCGAGAAATCGTGTGCACCGTTTTGAAAGGAATAATTTCGAGTAAAAGGCGTTTAAAGTTTTACCAGCAAATCTAAAGGTGTAATCATAACTTTACCTTCAATCTGCGACTACTGCACCATATGTTGGACCTTCCTCCTTAATTTGAATTGCCTTGAGCAGCTATTAATTTTTTAAACATTTTAATACAAAGCAATTGGGAGTAGTATAGTATACGTGTTTTTACTTAAATACTATCCCGTACTGGTGTAAGTGTTTTTTTTAATCACCTGAACTTCAGTGACTGCTTCTCAAACCTACTTTTTTAACCTTCGATCAAAATCTAAGGCATTTACGTTGCTGTTCAGTTGGCCATTTACTTGCTCCACAGTGCGATTCACAACGATAACAAAAGTATTAAAAAAGTCGCGAAGAAAGTACACAAAAAAGGGAAAAACAAAAAATGCTGTTTTTTTCGAAAAGTAAAAAAGATCGTAGAACATGCATGGTGGTGATTCGGATAGATCAATACAAGGCATTTATATTGTTGTTCTGGACGCCACTTTTCGGCCACCCTGTATCTACATATACACGTATATGTGTGTGTATATTAATAAAGTGTCGTTCAAATCCACATCGAACACACATGCCGTTCACGCCGATCACCAACTATACAGAGCGACAAGTGTGTGCACAAGGTGCAAACGGGGGAGGTGTGTACGTTGTGTATATTACCGTAGCCTGGCCGGAGATTGTGCTCGCCAAAGGACTCTCTCAGTAAGCAAGTGAGCTCGATGCGTGTTGCTCTCGCGAAACGCACACTTTTCGGTTGCTCCCGGTCCCATTCACGTCGCTATTGCGAACACATTAAAATTCTTGTCTCAAATAGTCCGTGAATGGACGTTTGAAAAAAGTGACGTACACAGGTGAAAGACAGTTTGTAGAACGGAACGAAAAAAAAAAACGAGAGACTCGATAATTTTGTTGAACGTGTCGTGTGTACGATCGATGAACTACTCTTGGCCGAATGATTTTTCCGCCGCTTTCGAGTGTCAAGTGCGCCGACTCGTTCGAATTACCGGGAAACGTGTAAAAAGTGTTGACAGCTGCGCGGAAGGAAAGCCTGCGTGTATAGACAAATTCGTAGGGTGAGCGGTTGACGAAAAGTCGTGGGAAATGTGTAGATCGAATGGTGCAACGGTGACAACACGGCTGACGTGTTCGGATACACGTGTCGAGATTTGGTGAATTGAAAAGGCGGAAACTTTGCAAGAACAGAAGGCTCTGTGGGGTGAGTGGTTGACGAAAAGTCGTGGGAAACGTGTATATCGAAAGGTGCGACGCTCACAACACGACTGACGTGTTAAAATACACGGTTCGAGGTTTGGTGAATCATTCATGGTTCGCTGATGAGAAATTTGCAACAACAAGGTTTACACGATTAAATATTTAAGTTGTGGCAAATTCTACACGGTACAAGAAGCGTGCAATAATACACGTTTTGAGACTACACGTTCAAGGACACTGGGACTAGTCGACGCTCGGCTAGTTCGATAGTTGCCTCGTGTTACAGCCTGAATCGTCTACTTTGGAGGATTTTTGGAGAGCGCACGGGAAAACAAATACAACACGATTAAACGCCTCGAACGTCGAGTAAAAACGTGTAGCCTTGATAACCGTGTTTCGCTCGTCAACCCTTCGTGAACGAGCTCCACAAGAATCTTGCAAACCTCTCCTTGCAAACGTGTGCACGACTCTACCGTTCAACACTTCTCGTGCCGCTAACGTCCCGCACCCGTGTTGCGCGTTATCCCGCCCCGGAAATGCGTACAATGCGCCCGAACAAAAATTGAACATCCGCGGTCCGATACTCTGTTCGGCAACCTTGCTAAAAACGTGTATCCTATGAAAGTGATCGAAAGTCCTAAAAGTGTTGGCCCAACACGTTTGGGTATTCTCAAGACCTCCGGACAAAGGGAAAATATCGTCGCATCCCACTGCGATTTTCGCACAGGGGAAACACGTTTCTGAAACATGTTGGGCCAACACGTTTTTTAACAAACACATATCGAAGCGCTCAACGATAGCGAGCTTCACTTAAGGAAGTTACAACCGTGTAGGGAAAACATGTTTCTCGACTGTGCACGAAACGTGTAAAAAATTGCCAAGGACTGGAATGACTTTTGAAAAAATGGAGATCAGCTGACGTGGGCATGTTCAGAGCCGTATGAAAATTCGCGTCTCTTTCCCAACAGTTCGTTTGTGTCCGTTTGGGTTTGTTTGGGCTAATGGCAAATGCAAATTACGACTGCCCCTCGTGATTCCATCGCACGATTAGCGCACCGATCCTTCCTTCATGTTCTTTTCCGCATACACGTTTCGTGTTGCATTCGGAGTCGAATAAGCCAATATTGCCGGGGCCACGATATCCTAGAAAGTTTTCATCGTGTTCGCGCGCGCGTGCACGAAACCGGAGCGTCGATGAGGAACGAAAGACGAGAGAGGTGTGCGCGCGCGCGCCCACCAATCGTCTGACTATCACCGAGGCGTTTCTACTTGTGCTGTCCCCGGGTAGCCCGCGTCGTGTGGCGCGATCCTCTACGGGCTGACTGTCATCAGTGTCCAAAACGACGTGGTCGACGGTGCGACACGGCTCGGCACGAATTCATGCGCTTGCACGCACCGTCACTCGTTCGCGTACTTTTTAACGATCGATCGATATCGATTTTTTCGCGATTTCGTGTCATTCGAACGTATGTGAATAGTGACTTTTTTTTGCGGCGCCGTCGCAAGTGCGCCGAATTTGATGTTTCGAATTCTCGCTCGTTCGGGCACGTGCGGAATTCGCGTTATCACTCGGATTAATCTGAGCCGACAATAAGAGGACGAGTGCCGATTTTTTTTTTATCATTAAATTATCGAAAGACTTTTATTAACATCGCTGAATTGTTTATAAAAAACGAACGTTTATAAGACTGTTGTTTTAACATAAAATCTTCGAATCGTTTATTAAAAAATATACGTTTATAAGATTGTGTGTTTTTTTTTAACACGAGACCGTGGATGATGTGCAGAAGATAAAAAATATTATTTTAAACACGAGAGTTGTGTTCGGGCTTTCTGACATTGCGATAAATCCTCACGATCGAAATCGTCGAATTTGAACGCTTCGAACGGTCGTCCTAATTCTTCAAAGTGGACAAAAAAACAACCAAAAACGACGAGCTTCCCCGTGTTTGTTTGGGCTAGAACAATCGTTCGAAGGATCGCGCAAAAAGTCGCGATTGACGTATGCCACACGTCAGTTTGTTCCCGTTGTGCTCTCGGTGTGTCAAGAAACCGGGCAGCCGGTACGGAGGACCTTGAGGCTTCGACTATGCGGCGGCGCGTCTGACAGGCATCGGACTTTACGTTATCGCGTGTAAACTACCGTCGAGGCGGAAATTCGTCCATTCGCTATCAGAATTATTGACAGTTCGAAGCTCAAAAGCAAAAAAAAAACGACAAAAAATCCAACGCTAGTCGAAGAAGTAAAAGAAATCTCGGGAAAAGTTGGAAGTTACTCGATTCCTGAGTATTCGGTTTCGACCTGAGCCCTCGATAAATCCTCCGCGATCGAGTCTCCCTGCACCATAAAAATGGAAAATTCCACGAGCATCAGACAAAACTTGAAAACTCGCGAGAAATTCGTTAGGATCTCCGGAAAATCCTTCATATTCGCCAGTTTGCATCCGATCTGAGAAATTATCGATCAAAATCTTGAACGGAGATCGATTACTTCCGATTCTGCAATCGATCAAAATCCTTCAGCGTCGCGTTTCGTCACAGCTGACGCGTCACGTGACGAGTTTTGGGTCGAGAGCACAACGATCTCTAACCCTAACGATTTACGATTTTCGATTCTAATTCGAAACACAAGTAAAATTAATTAAATTCATGGAAATAATGAATAAAAACAATCGAATACTATAATAATAACAATAATCGTAATGATGATAACAACTACAGAAATAATAATAACCGAAGAAAAATAATAAACAATAATACTTGAATGTAATAACGAATAAAAAATTGTGACAAATTAAAATACTTGAATATAATAATAATAAAAACTGGAAAATGGAAACTGGAAGATAATAATGAACAAAAATACTTGAATATCATAATAATAATAATCGTGATTGTAACAACAACAACAGCAACAATGATAATAACAATAAACAATAATTCAAAAAATTAATTATATAACTACTAATAAATCATTCGAAAAATTAATTATAATACTAATAATAAATCATTCAAAAAATTAATTATAATACTAATAATAAATCATTTAAAAAATTAATTATATTAAATAATCGCCTTCCAATAAAAAATATCAGACATTTTTCGTGCACTGAAAAAACTACAAAAAACCGAACGTGGATTCGAAGCGTCGACTCTAGTGAAGTGCCGATGATATATATTTGTCTTTTTTTTTTTTGCAAATATACTTTTCATCCGCAAAAAATCGGAAGAAATCCGTGACTTTGAATTCCGCAAAGATCGTAAATTTTCCAAGCTGCGCTCGGCTGCATCTTCACCGTGCATCCTCGCGTTTTTAGAAAGCGCGAATGCACGCGCGCGAGCTTTTACCATCCGCGCCAATGTGCATTCTCTCACGCGTGTCCATTATACCTTAACACGTAAGGCTCCGCTATTCGACTTTTCCCTTCGTCGTATTTTTTTGTTTCCTCATTTTTTGTCTTTCGATCGACGATCCTCCTCGAAGTAAAATTCGTGAGCGTCGATCGCGAGAGTGAGAGGGTGATGCTGCGCCGTATTATTATTATTGTTTCCGTCATTATTACCGTACCGCGAGCGGCGGAACGACAGCTTCGATTTCACCGGTCCAGAGTCTCGAGCTCCGTTCGACGACCCTAATTTTATTTACATATATATACATTTTTATTTTTTTTTTGGACGTAAAAAAAATAGTTTATTCTCAACTTCGATAAATTACGATTTTTTCAAATGCCCGCGTGCATGTCGTAAAGGTTTGACGCTTTTTCCCACGTGTCTGTTACGCGCGTACGCGCGTTTTGAATGTCGACGACGAAGTCGAAACGCGCGAAAACGGCCGTAAATTTCGAAGTGCCCGGTTGCGTCGATTTCAAGATTTTCAAAGATATGGGTTGATTCGGCCGGTCAGCAAAGACTTTTGTCGCGCGCTACGAATCCGGAGTTGACGAGTGCCGAGAGAGAGAGAGAGACAAGCACGTGCGCTTCGACGAGAGTTCGTGAATATTGCAATTGCGGACAACGAGCGCCGAGGATAAGGTGAAACGTACGGAAAGTTTTTTTTTTTTTTTTAATTTTCGGTGAAAAAAGTATTTCTATTTGTTGATAGAAGCGTCGATCGGGACTTCGTGCGGAATTGCAAGCGTTGAAAAATGTTAAATTGCACCGATCTCGAGTGCATTCTGCACCATCATCATTATTACGCTCATCTGCATCAGTTGCAGCCTCGTCTGCCACCAGATCAAGTTGGAGACGGTGAGTCGGCGATTTTATTTTCAATTCGACGTAAGGAACGATATATCGAAAGGGATAACGGAGCTTTGTTGAGTTTAGTGCAATTTTTATCTGTTGTCTATCGACCTGCGTGTGCATTTTCGAGTGACAAATATTCGAGAACACGAAACGTCAATTGAGATATTCCAAGAAATCGGCAGGTTACATTATTTTTTTTATTCATTGTTGATTTTCATTATTAATATCTAAATTCTATATAATTAATATTATTAAACGTCCATCATTATATTGCAATTTTTATCAGCTGTGTATCAACCTGTATGTGCATTTTTGAATATTCGAAACATTTGAGAACATGAAACGTGAACTGAGATATTACAATAAATTACCAGGTTATGTTATTTATTTATTTATTTATTGATGATTATTATTATTAATATCAATTCGTATTAAAAAGAAACCAATGCACGATAAGCCATAGACATATTTATTGATTGATGTGAGATATCAATGTATATTACCATATGTTATCATTTATTTCTTATTAATGTTGATATTAATTCATGATAGAAATATTTATAAAACGAAACGCTCTACATATGTTACCTAATTATAATTTGCATAATCCGATATTGTATAGAATGTCTGAAACGTTCAGGCAATGTATAAAATATCATTTATACTTTACCTAGGCATTCTATACAATACCAAATGTACAGCCGGCAAAGTGTTTAGGGGGGGGGGGGGGGTAGGGTTTTCAGCGTGAAAAAAAAACATTTTTTGCGAATTTTTTTCATCTATATGGACAGAGTAAATTTATCGAAACCTTTTGTACATTGTTAAGTGTCATTTCAAGAACATTCCGTGAAATTTGTACGCGAAAATATCCACAAACAAGCCGGTGCCGCGTTTTTCTCGAAACCACTTTTTCAAAGTCCATGTTCACTGCCATTTGAAAACTACATGACCGATTTATTTCAAGCTTGGTACACACTTTCTACATATAAAATTCCTCCCCCCAACGGTTAGTTTGAGATTTTTTTTTACATTGAGAGGGTTTTCCACCCCCAAAATCGCGGAATTTTTCGTGAAAAATAGCACTTTTCACTTTACAAGACCACCAAAAATTTAGAAATGAAAAAAAAATGATCAAAAACCGTTGCGGGGAGGATTTGATGATACTTTGACTAAATTCGAATGGTACTTGATTTCAGATCATTTATAGCTGAGATACAGTGAACACCGCAAAACGTGTTTTTCCAAAGGCGTTCTTGGAAAAGCTTTGTCACCGGCTTGTTTGTGGATATTTTCGCGTACAAATTTCACGGAATGTTCTTGAAATGACACTCAACAATGTACAAAAGGTTTCAATAAATTTACTCTATCCATATAGATGAAAAAAATCGCGAAAAAGTGTTTTTTTTTCTCGCTGAAACCCCTACCCTCCCCTTAATAGATGTTGGCGAGAGGGCGCGAAGGTATAACCCAAACAAACCCAAACAAAGTATCCCAATAGTTCAACATGTGAGACATGTCGAACTATTGAAGACTCCAACAAACCCAAACAAAATGTCACAATAGTTCAACATGTAGAAACAAATAAATACCATTATATTGAAACGATTTATTGACTTGATGATTTTGAGGAAACAAAAGATGTTTTATTTGTCCATCAGTTTATACTTTACCTGATCTTCCTATAGCATTCTAAATAATTTCTAGGTATTGCATACATTGCCTTAGTACAGTATGTAATGGTTAATCATAGATAAAATATTATATACATTGCCTTGACGAACCCGGCATTGTATAAAATATCTACGTATTCTAGGTATATATATATGAGTGTACATGTGTGCATATATATCGCTTAACGTTTATTTAATATTTTAAACATTCATTAAAATTAATAAGAATATTACATAAACAATATACGATATTACCTAACCGCTTACTTAATATTTTTACTATTCGAAAATGCTTATACATGTTGATATGCAGGTACTTGTATTTATATAAAATGCCTTAATCCGTTTCAATAAATATATGTATACGGATATATATATATACGGATAATAAACGATATGATATATATATATATATATATATATATATATCATATCGTTTATTATTATTATTATATATATATATATATATATATATCGTTTATTATCCGTTTTTAATATTTTCAAAATGTAAATACATATGTTTGAACGAATGACAGATCACTTATATGTGTACGCATGTGTGTATTGACATTTCTATGGGCAGATTTGAACATTTGACAAATTTCAACAAGATCGATAATACCCGAGCTCTAACTCGAATATTTCGATCGTTTTATCAAATCAATGAAGAGGCGAATCAAAAGCTACGTTTTCACGAAGATTAACAACAAGCACACACTTCAAATATAAACATGAAAAAAAAAACACAACTCCTCGCATAAATAATTTCTTATACGCACAGAGATTTAATATTGACTTTACCAAAGACTGTTGCGGATTGGACTGTTTGAGTCTAAAAAAACACGATCTTCCTTATTAAAAAAGAAAAGAGAAAAAGTGTTTGTACGATGTTCGAAATGGCGTCGACGTGGACCCAGCTGTCTCAACAATAACGAACCGTGTCCTCGACACGGAAAAAAAATCATCAATTGCCAACGTTGATTAGTACACACAGTGCGAATGAACGCACACGACACGTGTACCGCGTGCGGTGCTTTCACTTGGTTTTTTTTTCTCCCTTTTTTTTTACGAAGTTCCTTCGCATTCGATTGCGAAGGAAAATCGGGGAATGCAAATTCGATTAACATTGCGTGAGGTAAGATACGAAGTGTCGATTAGAAAAACATAATGAGCATGATTACAATAGAAAATAATCGACGTAATTGAAATCGCGACGTCGAAAAGGGAATTGTCTCTTTCTCCCGGGAGCGAGAAGTCGGAGAGATGGAGAATTGGAATTCTCGACTTTTATCAATAAGTGAATAATGTAGGAACAACAGCTTTGATATTACGAGCTTAACAATACGAGTATTGATTTTATGTTTTTTTTTATAGAATTTTGATACTATTTCTGGTTTCACTATGGTGCGTCACTTTTTTTTTTATTTTTCCAAAGTGCAACTCGAGCTGCAGAGTTAACAGTTTGTTTTACCTGGCGCCACAGAAATAAAATATAAATAAAATATGAATTATTGACTCGGAAAAAATGAAATTAAAATGATTGAAAATATTTTTTTTTATCTATAAATTAAATATAAACGACTAATGTTGCAAAATTAAAATGTGAATGATTAAAAATATATTATTATAATATAAATAAATAATTTTCGAAAATGAAAATGCTTGGAAATTCTATATTAAAAGAAAAATGAAATTGAAGTGAAATATGGATTATTAATTTTTAGGAATAAAAATTCAAACGACTAAAAACACGATTAGAATAAAAATGCGATGTAAATGATTCATTTTCAAATATTGAAATTAAAATTATTGAAAATGTATTACTAAAATATAAGCTAAACATAAATTATTAAAAATGTTCATGAAATATATAAATAATTGAAAAAAAAATCGGACTAGACATTTATGATTTCGAAGCAGCGCTGTCTCTCCCTCCCTCTCTTAACTATAACTTTTGCGCAACTATTCCAAACGCCGATATGGAGCACCTGAACGAGAACAATTCACTGCCAGTATTTTACAAAGCGCGATCAAAAAGTGCTCCGCTTTCGTAATACCGAAAGATACTCAAGTGCAATGTTGGGAACTACGGCTTTTTGTTACGATTTTTTTTTTATCGCGCTCACCGATATACGAGCATTCCATTCCTTTATCGCTTTTTTTTTCGCTCGTTCGTTCGTTTCAAGAACTACATGCTCTCCTCGCGTTTTTTTTACGCGTGTCTTGCTTGGTCATCGCGAAGATTTATTCACGACTTTGCCATATCTTTTTTCAACGAACGTCATTTTTCTTCCTTATTAATGGATTATTCTTCCTCCTCCGTCTCCTTCAACGCTGGCGCTTTTTTTACTTATTTTTTTTTCCACGGTGCACGCACTTCGTGTGGTGAAAAAAACCAGCAGGTTCACGACCTCCCGTTGGTACTGGCGTTTGAATTATTACATTCGAAATAAATATTTACGTATACACGCAATGTTGACTACCAGGCCATCTGGCTGTTTCCAGGACGGTCGCGGAATTTTTGGAAAATTGTTCGTTCCAGGGACAGGTCCCCAAAACGATCATTCTATGAATATGCTAAGGTTTATTCCAAAGGTCGAAGGTGTCGGGGATTACATATTGTTGAGTATGGGGTCATCGGGCTGCCACGAGGAAAGTCCTCGAACTCTGGATTCAACGAATGGCTTCAAAATCACCTCACCCCATATATATTTATTTATATTTATCGGTACTTTTGTACGGTTGAAACGCGCGGTACTACGGACGAGAGCTCGTGTACATAACTTAAGTGAGGTTCAACGGACGCTAATGCCGGAGCAAATTCTTCAGCCGCGGGAGAGATAGAGAGAGAAAGAGAGAGAGAGGTGTACCTCGAGTTATGGGTTGTACTTGTTGCTGGGAATGCTAATTGAAAGGGCAAAAAAATAGTGAAAATAAATAAAAATACTTTCGATTCGTGAGCATTTCTACGGATCGCAATTAAAGCCCTCGAACACCCGGATATACGAGACGTTAAATTTTTTTCTTATCCGACAGGACGTACCGCGGAAAACACCAAACGATTCACGGATTAAGGCGGGATATACCGTAAAACGGGGTTAAATTGACATTAAGGGTAACTTTGACAGTTTTTTTTTTTATAAAAACATGTTTATTATAATGTTGCTAAAGTTGATTGTAATGTTGCTCACGTTGATTTTGATCTTAATGATAATTATGATTAAGTGCCTATGATAGTACCCTAGGTACTTGATATTTTTATGTAAAATGTTACCTTAAGGGGCTATACCAGTATAACTGGGAAAAAATCGATTTTTTCGCCCGTTTTGACAGTTTATACTTTCAATAATGAGAGTTGAGGTTTTTATATTTTCAAGAATATGAAATGAGATTTTTCAAATTTGCTGACATTGTAACTCAAAGAGCAATTATCCAATTGACTTGAAATTTGAACTGAGTACTCTTGAATATATTTACTCTACAATGACGTAGGATCTTTTTGATTGGATGAAAATTGACGATTTGGCATTGAAAAAACGACCATTTTATAGGCAACAAAACATATTTTTTTTCAAAACTACGCCATTTTGTTAGATTTTGATATTTTCCGAAAATCTTACGTCATTGTACAGGAAATACCTTCCAGCTGAACGACATTTTTTCCTTTTTAGGTTTCAGCTACTCAATCGGCCCGAATCACGTCAGCAATGGAATTTTTTTTTTGCGCCTCCGAATGCGGCGCATAAGTCGTTTGGATCTCAATATTTTTCTATGAAAAAATTATGGAATATAGGTCAAATATAGCAAAATATATTCTTAATTTTCCGAAACATTTAATTGAGTACTTTTCTTGCAAAAAATTCCCGAAAATCACCCAAATTTTCAGCGGTCACACTGGTATAGCCCCTCAACGGGGTACCCCTCTATGGAAGCCCTATTTCAAGGGTCAGAATAATGCATTTTTTTTCTAGTAACACATTGGTTGGAATAAATTTATTTTTCCCCAGCATGTTGTACACATGTCTGTGACTATAACCTAATTTTTTCGGAAGAAAATCTTTCAAAGTGTTTGTGGTGCTGTAGTTGGCGTTGCAGTCCTCCAGCGGCGAGGCCCGAAACGGCGGGATTTATACCAGGCTCAAATGTAATCTGAAACGGAAACAAAAAAATGTTTTCTTCAAATATGTCCAGCTGGCTATGGGTTCACGATCCACTTTTCGAAATTTCGAAAAATACGAAAAATGACAGCAAAAATTTGGGTGATTTTCTCGAATTTTTTGGAAGAAAAGTGCTCAATTAAATGTTTCGGAAAATTAATAATATATTTCGTTATATTTTACCCATATTACATAATTTTTTCATAGAAAAATATTGAGATCCCAGCGACTTATGCGGTGCATTCGGAGGCGGCAAAAAAAAAGTTCCTTCACCGCCGACATGATCCGGCCGATTGAGTAGCTGAAACACCGTAAAATGAAAAAATGTAAAAAAGGGTAAAAATCGTAGCTGGGCGGTTCGCTGTATAGTGAGCGATTTGACACTTCACGAAAATCGTCGTAACTCGATTAGTTTTTCGAATTTTTACAAAATCCTTGTTGCAAAGTAAAGTCAAGACTCTGTGCAATACAAAAATTGTATTCGAGTAATTGCAGACTTACGCAGACCCCTCAAAAGAATACGTAAGCAAGCAACGAAGAAGCAAAAACTAAAAAGTCCAAAGTGAAGTTGGATTGACATAACCTAAAGGAGTTTCCAAGCTCCATGATAACGAATCCGACCGTGTCGTTTTTACCTTGAATCGCCAAGATATTACTTCATCTACTTTTGATTTCCACAAGTCTGATGTAAAAACTCAGCGGCTTTGTAAAAAAAACCGTAAAACATTGCGTTACAAGTTGTCTCAAATTGACTTTAAATGAGTCATCTTATATACCAGAAAAAAAAAACAAAAAAAACATACGAGCCGCTGTACCAAAGAGTCTCCACAGTAAATAATAATAACAACAGTCATGCCTAACTTATAATATATAATAACTAAATAATATATAACAACTAAAAAGATAATTATATAATAACAACAGTAATGCACTTCATGGCCTTGAAGCTTGCATCCTTGGAATGCAACAAAAATTATTTTATTTTTGTTGTCACTCAAAATATTTGTTTAAAAATATATGTGTTATGCACTTCATCGAAAAATCCCTGAAAAATATTCGCGTCATCCTCGTAGTCTTACACTGCCAACAAATTTGGTCGATGACATGTTAACGACTGAAAAAACGAATTTTCGTTGCATTCCAACGATGCAAACTGACATCATAGTACTTCGTCAAGCATGAATCCCTCGGATATGAGATGCAATGCGCGATGCCGTTGGAAACATATATTTGTACACTATATCATCGGACTTATCTAAATCTTTGGGTATGCACGATACGTTTGCAGCCGATGACCCGTCCGTTATGCGTGACCTTAAATACCCCTGGAATATCTAAAGGAGCGATAGCCGTACTAATCCCCTGCAAGATTTTCCTCTCTGCGATAAGATTTCGAACGTGGACAGCCTTTAAAATATTTTTTTCCGCGATAATTCGTGCTTTATCACGCTACAATAATTTTGAATGTATATTAATGTTGCACATGCAGTCAGATGTCGACATATATGTGTGTGTGTATATATATATATATATATGATGTTTTATAGATAAAATTGTGGACATGATATATTACACGTAAGAAGAGGAAGAAGAATGAAGAAAAGAAAGGTCTTAATACACTGGAATTTATTAATCATTTATTACCTAGAGATGTACTTACTAATTAGTTATATGTCCATCATATAATTTTATAGTTGGATCTTTATTTCCAGGTATATCCTTGCGGGTTTTTACACAGCCCCCCTCACCCCACCCGACAAATTGATACGCTTTCATTCGTTTCCCTATCTATCATTTGTTTACTTTCCTGATTTTTGCTTTTGTATATCATTTTATATTAATATGTATATTAAGTACAAATATAAACCAGAACGATATACAGATATGCACACACACACACACACACACACACACACACACACACACACACATATATATATATATAATAATTAGTTGTATGTTCATTATATTATTTTATATTAATATATATATAGATATATGTGTATATATATGTATATATATATATATATATATATATATATATATATATATATATACACATATATCTATATATATTAATATAAAATAATATAATGAACATACAACTAATTATTATGTGTGCGTTATTTCTTTTAAATACGTGGCACATATTAATTAGTTACATGTTCGTTAGATTAGTTTACATTAATATGTACTCATTACAAGTAGAAACAAGAAAGAGATATACACATACATATTCATATATATTTATATATGTAGACACAAAAATATATGCAATTTGTGTTTATTCCTTTAGCTAATAATCAATCGTTTTTTAATTTAGGATTCAATAGATGTGTGCGTGTTTCTATATACATATAAATATACATATATACAGGGTGTTAGGAAGGTTGATGCAAAGCCTTCAGAGGGTGAAAAATCGCGAAAAATCACTTAATTTTAGACGTTTATAGTGGTGTAAGCCCTTAAGGGAGAATATACCTTTGTACATTTTTTTCGCATTTTTTCCCTACATCTTCAGAAAAGAAGAAGAGCAAGAGAATGTTGAATTAGAATGACAATTGTATGGTCCAAGTATCGCCGGTCAAAGTTAAACACGAAATTTCCATGATTTCACAGTACTTAAAACTTCAAACGCGTTTTCCTCGAAACTATGTTTTTAGACACGGGCGTATGCGTAGCGCCTCGAGTTTTCAATCGATTCACTCGAAATTTTAACTGTAGCTTCTTGACAACATTTTCTAGTCCAGTACGTAGGATTTTTTCGATAAGTTGAAATTTAAAAATTTTATGATCGATATTCGAACGATTGTGTTACGATTTTTTTTTCGTATTAATGCCACTTTTTTCAAAATAAATATTTTACAAAACCCCTACGTACTGGACTAGTTTTTTATATCTACTTTCAAAATATTTTTCGTTTCTTGTTCTAGCTTGAAAATTATGACCTGTGCGAATACGCCCGTAGAGGACTATGAAAAAAGGAATTTTCTTTCATCGACTACTGCGCCGCCATTTTGTTTCAAAATAATTTTCAAAAAATGTTCTTTGACTTTGAGACTTGTACTAACATATATAAAAAAACCGAATAAAAAAATATTGTTTTGTTTTTCTTAAAAAAAATGTCAAAAATGACCCTTGATTTTGCCCTCACACAGGTATATTCCCCCTTAACTAGCAGTTCTATCCTTATCATGAGTTTACCATCAATCTGCGATTCCTCCACCTCGCGTTGGACCTTCCGCTTCAATTCGAGTTGCCTCTCGCGATGAACGAGAGTTTTGATATTTTAACGGTAGCTTAACCCCTTAATGAGTATTAATACAGAGATATGCGTCATGTTGAGCAAGAAATGCCTCGAATCATTCGATCGTGACAATTATTCTCGACATATCCGAGCAGAACCGCGCAGTTGACGTTATCGTTGGACACGTTGAATATAGGAAAATGCGAACAGGTAGACTCGTTGCGCGAGCACGAGAGCAATTAATATAGCCGCGTTACAACTCGGTTGACGTTACGTTGCGTCACGCCGATACCGCCATCGAGATGGCATAGTGCCAAAGGGCAACCCGATGTAGCCCGTTACGTTCGTGCCAACGCCAATATTCCAGTTTTTACGTACACAGATGAGTCACGATTGCCAGTGAACATGCGCTCCAGCTTCGTACCGAACGATAAACGGCTACATCTACCTAGAGGCCCGAAAAAAATGGCCAAATTCCGATTTTTTTCTGGGCAACGATTGGTGTAAAAAAAACGCTGTTCAACACAAAGGTACATATATAAAGAGCCTTTAAAAAAAATCACCAAAAAATACGGAAAAACAACAAAACCATGGCCACCGGCAGATGATGACATTTTTTTCGCAACGTGTGGCGGTGGACGCTCTCCGACTTAAATGGTCCATCCGAAATCTAAAAACCAAACGGGTTATTCAAGATAACAATTAATACGAGTCGTTGACGATCGTCGATTTTTTAAATAATTTTTTTTTAATGTTGTGGCGACTAATTGAAACTCAAGTGTACAAAATCTGTGAAAAAGTCGTCATTTTTACGTAGCTATTAAAAAAGTGAAAATCGATTTTTGAAAAGTGGGATCGTCAACGACTTTTTAATGTTTCTCGTCGTATCTGCTGTGAATTTAGAATCAATCCAACATGTGGTTCTCGAGAGATCATGTCCACCGACTTTGAAAACAGTGTTTCGAGAAAAACGCGATCAAAGTTTGAAGTATGGTATTAAAACCACCGTTTTAGAAATATTTCAATGACATTTTCAGGGGATATAGCTAACAAGTGATAATATCGATAAAAAATATTTTTGGAGAGTGCAATTTTCGACTCACCTAGGTAGATGTAGCCCGATAACTCCTGGTGTATCTAGCTCTTTCTTTTCTCTTTTTTTCCCACCGAGGGAAAAAATCGTTTTGACCAACGGAATATTCACAGCTGGCCAGCAACAAAATGAAATTCGTCTGTTAGATGGAATAAATAGTTCCTCAAGTGACCAAATATTCCACTTCTTTAAATAAATATTTCCCCTGCACTTTTCTACAAAGATCCCAGTAGGGGAAAGTTATTTTTTTTTTCTTATTTCTCAATGTCGTACCTTCCTTACATTTTTTTATCCTTCCCTCACCGGCATCCACATAAATTACAGATTGCACATTCGACGCGCGAATGCAGGTTGCTTTTTTTTACGCGGGGCGCGTTACGCGCCTGCAATTTGCGATAAAAGGACAGTCCTTGAGGCGTAAGTGCGCGGTGACCGAGAAACCCGCAGGGCCCGTGCGCTTGCAACACGAGCAAGGATCAACGATCGATGACGACCTTATGAAACTTTTTCGGAAAATACATATACGTTATATATATATATATATATATATATATATATATATATATATATATATGTATGTATGTATACAGGGTGTCCCTCTTATCTCTGCCACCCCAAATAACGCGGTAATTTTCGACGTCACAAAAAAATGTTTCAGACACAAGTTGTACGGTGTAAAGGGGGCAGCCAAAGGGGGCACCAAATGCGACCAAATTTTTTTACTTCGGTGGCGGCGCTTTCGCACAGTGAAGGTCACCTCCACTTTTTAAAATGAAATGGCATATTTCTTTTCAACCATCTTGCGGAGCACCTCAAGCCGCGTAAAAAATATGAAGGGGTCAAAGTCGTTCAAGGTCATTCAAGGTCACCTATCAAAATGAAATACAAATCTAAATATCCTGGATCACTACCGAATATTTGGTAGTGATCCGAATTATTTCGGGTGGCAGAGATAAGAGGGACACTCTGTAAATATAGATACAGGGTGTCCTGTTATGAATGGATAATCCCGCAAGTGTCGATAGGTCAGATCATGTCCTATTATATGCTGGAATTTCAGTTCAGTATAAGTCCCACGGTTTTCGAGATTTGTGTTATGTAAAAAAAAATCATCTGCTTTTGGTTTTCGTGCCATTTCTGCAAATGATATGAATCGATAATAACAAAGCAACTTTTTAAAGTAATTGGCACGATATGCGTAGAACATTTTTTTTACACCGCAGGTTATCAAAGTCAGATGTTCGAATTGGTTTGTATGAAAATTCTGCATAAGATATTTTTTCATAAATTTTCCTTAAAATTTAAGGTTAAAAAGAAAACTTCTAGATAAAACTAATAACCAAGAGTATTTTTTTAAAACCAGTTAAAAATGTTATCATTTGTAGAAATGGCATGAAAAAAACCAAAAGCAGATGATTTTTATCTCGAAAATCGTCGTACTTTTACTAAACTGAAATTTCAGCATATAGTAGGACATGATCTGACCTATCGACGGTTGCAGGATTATCCATGCATAACAGAACACCCTGTATATATATATATATATATATATATATATATATATATATATATATATATATATATATATATACACCCGAATCGTAAATCAATTCGACTTTGAATAAAACAGATAAGGTCTCCTTTGTTTTTTTCTTATGAACGAATTTTTATATATACGTATATATTGTTTACCAGAAAAATGATTATTTATTACACGTAATGGAAGCTTTCCCGAGTGACCGTGTCGGATTTATATCGATCGAAACGTGGAATAATTTTCCGTTACAAAATACGTAGCCGGGGGGCGAACTCGTGGCGTATGATTGTAGCACAACGTCCGCCAGGCATAATGACTCGCATTGCCGACGTAAAACTTTCCATCTTTTACTCGCTGCATCTCTTGCGAAGCAATCCCTTCGGCATATTCAGTAGAATGCAAAACTTTTCTTATATACTTTTCTTATATACTTTTCTTATAAACTTTTCTTATATGTATATAGTTAAAAAAATATATTTCTCGACTTCCAACGTATACCCTTGTGGCTATTTACGTATTGCCCTTCCCAATTGAACCCTTTCCTATTATCCCTACGCGCACTTCGCTGATCCAACGTAACTTCCGTTGCGTCCACAGCCGTCTTAACCCTAGGGGTACACTCTTGGGTCTCACAGACCCGACTAAAAAGTGCAAACTCGCGTTTTTCCTCTTTCGCGAACCATTTATTTCTGCTGAAACAGCTTCCTCAGACAAGGTATGAACAAAACACTGATTTTCTCTTTACAGGTGCTTTTCTAACAGTCTGCACTTTCATTGGAAAAAAAAATCTTTTGAATAGGTGCACTTTTAAGGAAACCACATCATTCGAAAGTTGGCGAAGTCTCACAGACCCAATAGAATAACCAAGTCGCAAAAAATATGAGTTAAGACGTCTTCTCACTGTAGAAGCTAAAAAAGGGCTATTTTCATGAATTTTTTTGATAGGTTTATGTTATAGATATTGATATAAAAGTTGTTATACTCAATAAATATACTTTCGAAATACATTTGAAAAAATTATTTATTTAAGTCAATATTTATAGATGAAAATGGCAGTTAAAAAAATGTAGTAAAAGAATTATAGGTCTGCGCTGTTGATGAAATCTCGGAGATGGATCATCTGAAACAAAAAAATCAATCGGTTTTAGATTCGGTATGTTAATGGCTATAGCGCATATCATACGATTTTTGATACATGAAAATAACAAAATCGCGGACATGTTTCGAAAAAACAAAAAAAAAACGTGATTTTTCACCGTTTTTTGCAAGAAAAATAGTACATATAAAAAAAATTTAATCTTTGATATGCGCTAGAGCTATAGTTGTAAAGTATATGTGGTTAAAATTTCATAAGGATCGGTTCAGTAGTTTCGAAGATTTTATCAAGTCGTCGGAAAACGTTGTTTCGAGAAAAATACATTTAAGGCGGAATCTACATTCACAACGATCAAAGAATCGATTTTTTTTCAACGACAGAACTATATATGTAGAATATCTTCCCAAAGTTTCAAAGCGAAATTTGAAAAACTTCAAACGTTACAGCTCGTCAACGCTGTGCCTCACCGCTCGGATTCGGAGCGGGCGTGAACTTCAAACGCGTTTTTCTCAAAACTGCATTATCAAAATTGGCGTGCAGGATTACTCAAAAACTATTAAGCCGATTGAGTTGAAACTTGGTAGAAATATTGATAATATTGTTACCTTCTACTTGACGAAAATTGTTTTCGAAAAATTGGAAAAAAACTACTTTTTTTAATCCTCATTTTACAGAAATGTTGCGTGAAATGTTGAATTTTTTTTGTAAATGCATCCCATTTTCTTAAATTGGCATTTTCTTCATTTTAATTACCCTCACATAGAAAGTATACATGTTCTGACTGAAAAAATGTTTGAACTTTTTTGCAAATCAAAGTTTACGGGAAGCTAAACTGCACGCCGATTCGCAACTCCTGCGGCGACCTTGCTGTGACCCTCTGCCACAGCTCCGTCATTTTAATGATGAATTAATTTATAAAAATTGTTTTGTATACTCAAATATACTATAAAAGTATACCTAAAGTTTGATAATTGTAGAATAATTATTTCTCAGTTTAAAAAATCCCTCAACATCGCTTATTTTTTTCCTGTCTAAATGTATATCCCGCCTTAAAGTTTTTAACAAGCAGATGAACGTGCTCAGGTAGTAAATTGAAGGTCAAACAAGAATACAATTAAACCCCTCCGATCTTCGTAAAAGTTTAGTATGATACTTTTGGATATGTATACTTTCGAAAAATGTAATTTGAAAAAAATCGTTTTTTTTAATTGTACAGTGAGATGACGCCTTAAGGAGGCACGGTGATTGGAGTGAGTTCAAGATGAAAGCCCGATTTTTTTTATAGCATTGTCGAGACCTTCGTCCATGCGTATGCGGAGTTTCCACGAGATCTACCGTACACTTTCCGAGTTATTAATTGTTAAAGTTAGTGAATTAGTCACACGTAGACGACAAAATGTGCCTGTCCTCTCATATATCGATTTTTTTGTGCTACTTGGAGCCAAGAAACACGTAAAGGAAAACTGATGTTTGCGTTCGTTGAATCTTTATGATCGATAAGGCACCTTGAATTGGAAAGCTCACCGCAGAAATAAGCAATACATTTAGAAATAAAGTCGCAAAAACCGAAGTTTTCGGAGAGCGAGACTTCTCGTGACGTAACAGCAGCCATCTTGCTCGACGTGTGGCACCGCCGGATACCCGCGCAAATTTGATTCGTCTATCGGATATTTTCGACGCGAATTAAAAATATGATTGTGCGAAGCCGTACATTTTTTAATGGATTATAAAGGGCCTTTCGTCGATATTTACTTGAAGTTCTTTTACGTACAGCAAATGCATCTCAATTTTTCTGGCGACATGTACCTATACAACGCATCTATATATAAATTCAGCATGGGAGAACCGTCATATAAAATAAACGTTCCTTTTTATACCTGCGAGTATTGTGAAAATTGGGAAATGGAAAAATAACATAACAATCGATGAAATATGTTTTGACTTTGGACAGATTGGACATTGGACATTGAGGTTAACTTCAACGCGACGTTTTTTTATTTGCAATCGCAATATTATCTTTTCATTTTTTAATTCTCGTCCGTCAGAATCTACATTTGTCTCAAAACTGGACTTCAGGTACAATCCCGTTACTCTTTTGATAAACTTCCACAGTATTTTCATTCTCCATGTTAACCGGCTACGAAAAATAATAAGCCGGGCGCGTGGAACCAATGACAGCTACCGAAAATGCGACGATGCTAAACGTCAACGATATGGCGTACTACTGAAGTCGAGTAGTAGATTATTGAGGTTGTTTCCATATTATAAAAATAATAGGAAACTCGAAATTCAATACTTAAAAAATATTTCTCGAAAAATAGGCCATATACATATATCTAAAACGTGGCGGTATTGCGGCGTGAAATGGACTCTAAGTTTACTAGCATGGTCATCACCGTACCTCCTTAAGGGCGGGGTAAAGTTAATTCGGCGAAAAAAAGGCATGTTTTTGAGATTTTTTTTTGGCATAACGAATAGTGTTCGTTTATTGAAAAATTTACATACAATAAAGTAACATTTGAACAACATTCTCCTAAATTTGCATTGCAAAATATTCAAAATTGAGCGAGTGAAAATTAAACCCCGGAGGCGCCTCGAAAAAAAGTTGGTTTGCGGTGTGCACCATAACTCGCAACAGAATCATCTGAAACAAAAAAATCAAAATGCATTTGTTAAAGGAGATGTTTCTCGAGGTAATGACGGGAGGATTTTTTTTCTTTTCGATTTTTCGATTTTTCGTAGCACTTGGGAGCCAAAAACCCGATTTTCGCTAAAAAAATCGGCTAATTTGTTGTTGAAAAATTAGTAATTATTTAAAAAAACAAAAAAGCTCTCGACAATACCTGGTGAATTATGTGAAGAAGTACTGTGCAAAATTTCAAAGCATTGGTCCAGTAGATTTTAAGTTATCGTGCACACGGACTTCAAATATGACAAGTCTCAGAAAAACGGTTTGAAAAACGCAAGAGAGTTTGGTCGCTTAGCGCCCATTGCACATAAAATACTCATAACTTCGTCAATTTTACTCCGATCGACTTGAAATTTTAACACAATATTCTTGATATATTATGCATTCATTTAAAAAATGAAGAAAAAAAATTTAAATACTTTACCCCGTCCTTAAGCTACACAGCAAGCCCGCTGTGATTACATGTATTCAGAACTCATAGATTGGGTGGTTGACCTGTGACACCCTGTATATTGTATGCTCACAATCTGAAAAACTGATTTTTTTGTTTCCAATATTGAAAGATCAAATGTTGATCAGTTTTAACTAATAATTAACGTTTACTGATTTGCTTGTATTGTTTTACTTGAACACAACCTTAGTGTTCTCATCTTGGCCCTACTTTCCATACATATTTCCGCGAAAAGCCACTGCCGCGACAATTAATACACGGAAATTCGATAAAAGCTCCCGATCGTTTTACCGTTCGATTTCCATGAGCCGCGCGTGAGTCGAACGAGGAAAGGAAAAGCGTGCGAACCGCGTATCCCAAGATGCATGATCATCGTGTCGTCTCTGCTCGGGTGAAACGGTCGCTCGAAACGTCCGCGCTAACGTACACGTGATTGATATTCGTGGCCGAATCCATTCACAAAACACGCCAAGCGCGTTGCACGAAAGTTCATACGAGCTGGGTGTAGTGAGCGATGCGACGAGGACTCTCGCGCGTTTGTGGGAAAATAAAACGCGCGTGAGAACGAGCGCTCGCACGCGGCGAGAAATACATGACGCGTGGGCATCTCTCGAGCGAGAGCACTTCTAGACGAGAAAGTCCGATGATGGAGAATCGAGGGGAACGGAGAGCTTTGTTGCAAGAACCTTGGCATAGATATTTGCAGCTCTCTGGATCGTGCATACATGGTGGTCCGGTGCAGAAATTTCTCGAGGAGCCTCGGAGACCCTACCGCATCCCTGTAGGGATTCGAAAGGGGGCGAGGAAAAAAATTGCTGATTCTCAGGATTTTTTTTTACGGGGTTAGGCCACAGTACCGGGTATAAAATCATGTGCGAATTTACAACTTTTTTTTCGTCTGAAAAAGTGATTCACTCAAAAAGTTAATTACACATTCATTTAGTATGAATATGTGTATGTGTAATTAATTTAATTAATATTAAAGTGTGTAATTAATTTTTTATGTGTAATTGTGTGTAATTAATTTTTGATTCACTCATAAAATTAATTACACATCTATTTAGTATGAATATCAAGATGTTAGAAATTATTTTTTTTTTCGATGTACAAGATGGCCGACTACGAATATTTTCATTTATCTTTTTTTAGGCGCTCCGCGGCGTGACATTTAGCATCCACAACTTTTTACCTAGAACAAAAAACAAAAATTCTCGTCCATCTACATTAGAATACGTAGAGAAGTATCTACGGAATTTAAAAAGTATTGTTTTATTCAAAAGTTGTAGGTATTTGAATGAATTTCTAGTGAAAAATTTCGTATAAAACTGCTCATAAAATGAAAATTTTTCGATTAATCAGAAATTCCATACGTACTTCTCTGCGAAATGCAATTAGGAACATAACTTTTAAATTTGAAGTATATCGAGTGAAAATTGTTGAAGTTATTTGTCACCCCAATTGGAAAAAATCTGTTTGGAGAAAAACGCGTTTAAGGCAGTAGTCTGCTTTAGAAGCCGAAAAAAAGCGTTTTTTCAGCAGTTTTTTTGAAAGGGAAGGAAATGATTGCGGTAAACGAAATTTTGAGACGATAGTGTATTATATTCAAGCTTTAAAAAACAATTGTTATTATTAAAAAATATTGAAATTTTTCAAAGTTGTAACGATTTTTCTGGGGCGCCTGGAGTCTGCACTTGTAAATCGGTGCCGGTGATGGAGGTCGTGCGATGTATCTGAAACAGTCGAACCGATTTTTTTTTTAGTTTTTATAAGTTCCTTTTCTATATGAACTAAAAAAATACCGAAAAAATGATGAAATTTCAAATTTTTTCAATGTTTGAAAACAAAATTAACTTTTTTGAAGAAAAAAAAAAATTCACTTTAAGTTGTAAAACAAGTAATTTAAATACTACTTTTGTCCAACTTTTTTAGTTCAAATAGAAGATAATTTAATACTGAAGCTAGATCACTTTGATTTTTTTCGATCGGACATATATTGTTTTTGCTATCGCCGGCACCGTTTTCTAAAACTTGTGAAAATGAAAACTCGAGAAAACGGGCTTTAAAGTTTTCAGTCCAAAAAAATATAAGTTTTTGGATACTTACACTAATTAGATGTTAATCAGCTATCCAATAATCAGGCCATACAATAATCCTTCCTCTTCTTCAAATCGATTTTTTGAAGCCTGTAAAGTAGACTACTGCCTTAAAGTTTTAGGTACTCTATGGCCGTGCCAGAGGTGGGCTTACGTTATACGATCAAAGTCGGTGAAAAAAATGTCTTGCTATAAATCGGATAGTAACTTATTCTTATGACGATAAAGCAACGTTTTAGCGAAAAAAAAATTTATTTTTCGAACATTCTACTGTGGCCCCTTAGAGCTACTGTGGCCCCTTAAAGTCTACCCCTTAAAGCAAAGATTCCTCTACCATTTTTTAAACTTAGGGTATGTTTTATTACTACTTTTAACTGTTGCATGGTATTCTTTTATTTTTATTAATCTTTAACCCTTCGACTGCGCTGTGCCGCCACGAACCTTTGACTGCATATGGGGTCGATCCGACCCCAGACGTTTTTTAGTTCGCTGTATTTCGGTAAATATGCATGTTAGTTTTTTTTTATGCAGACGTTTTTGTAGGCAATGATTCTTATTTTATGGCCCAAAATTTCTCTTTTCAGAAAAACAAAAATTAATATCCCAAACATTCGTTGCAAGTGTGAGATGCGTTGAAGAATACGTACTTGCACGAAGAAGAACTTATTTTTTTTTTTCAAAATGTCAGAAAGGCCTTAG
This sequence comes from Ophion ellenae, assembly GCA_963210295.1. Classification (NCBI taxonomy): domain Eukaryota; kingdom Metazoa; phylum Arthropoda; class Insecta; order Hymenoptera; family Ichneumonidae; genus Ophion; species Ophion ellenae. Next base: position 46,556,432 of record OY723389.1, read on the forward strand.
GTTTTTAAAGAGGAAGGTTTGTAGATACGAAAAAAGCGAGTGTCGACCGTCTTTCCAAAAAGTATATTTATTCGAAGGTTTGAATTTGAGCATTTTCGGGATAGTGAAAAATGAAAAAAATCGACTCCTTCGGCAGATTAATTATCGAAAACGTATACTTCCCGCATTTTTTTACTTCAATGATTTATTATTATTCACATTTACCGCATCGACGCATAAGCACATTCGGTGCTCGTTGCATGTAGCCATCCTGCATAACGGGCACTTGCTTTTAGTTTTATGATCGGCATTCTAAATATATAATTTACTATAGTAGCACGAAATGAAAAAAATATCTATGAGCATTTCCTATCGTAACTCAGTTACATGTAGTAATAAAACACCAAATTTCACAAAAAAATTATGTTCCACTTTCACCGCACTACTGCGTGAACGGGGTCGACTCGACCCCAGGTCCTTTTTCGACAGCTATCCTCAGTACATGGGCAGGATGTAGGATGGGGGCTACCTACACAGTTATAGATTACTCCGTTTTGCGATAGTCACTGGAAAAAAATGGGGTCCAAATGACCCAGTGTGCAGCCAAAGGGTTAAAAATGGCGGAGGTATGGCATGGTCATCTAAACTACATTTTTATAATTTGGTGTAAATCTTTCTAACCTCATTGTCTAAAACATGACCCCGAATGCATTTGAAAATAAAGAAAAAAAAATTGCAATATGTAGCAATTTTTTTCCGGAAAATTCAATCTTTTTGTTCCAATGCGTACCATATCGTCGATTTTCAACATTTCTCACTGTTTCTTGGTTCATATTCTGCGTATGAGTGTTGATGAAAGAAAAATCTTCATTGGTTATTTTTCAGATCAATCCCGCCGACGCTATGTGTCACGCCGACTGACAACATCCGCCGCAACCCGTTTAGAAGACCGTGCCATACCTCCGCCATTTTTAAAGGCTAATAAAAAAATATCGTGTTACAGGAATAAGTGATCAAACATCCCCTAAGTCTCAAAAATGGTGAAGAAATATTTCCTTTAACAAAAAAATAATAAAAATCACCAATTTTTTCCTTGCCTAAAGATAGCTCGCCCCTTAACGTCGTTCGATTTTTTTTTTATTTTAAATTCTCACCCGGAATTTGTCGGATCTCCTAAAAAAATAGACTTTCGTGATCCCGTGCACAAATTTTCTGGGGAGTCCCAAAATGCACGCGCGTCTCTATAGGGATTTGATAGGGACACCGCACATGGGAAGTCCGCATTCGGATCCAATTGGATTCTGCACTGTTCCCCGATGAACGCCGTTTGGAAATTCTTACCACGTTCGAATGAAAAATACGTGAAAAGTCATGAGAAAAAACTCGGCGTGTTGAAACATAACCTTCACGCTTCGTGAGCGTGCACGTGTTTCGTGATATTATGTCGAAGTACAGTAAAAAAAAATAAACGATAATTATAGTAGATTTTTAATTACGAGATTCAAATCGATTTTTAACATATACTTTTTTCAGCGAATTATACTTTTTTGACATCCAATCAGTTTGTATATCTATTCATTTTGTTTCGAAAATGGAACGTATAGAATGCGATGTAATCCATGGAGAATTGTATCGGATTCTGTTCGATAATGTGAGAATCCTTTAGGATTTGAAAGGTTAGGCTACTGTGACGATTCGAAAATCATGATAATTAAAAAAAAAATGATTTCGAAGATATAAGTAAGGTGAATTAAAAATCGTTTGGACATTTATTTGTATGTACATTAACACAGTTGTGTACCATATTTCATAAGAATATTAATAATTAAAGAAGTCATAAACAATTTCGTAACGTACCTTTGAAAGTGAGGGGCTTAAGGGTGTACTTGATCTTTACCACCCGGTTGATCTGAAACACAAATGACGTTTTTTTTCTTTCCAAAATAGATAATATTGGCTAAGACTTCACCGATTTCTTTTATGTTATCGTGTTTTAATCACCAAAACAAAATTCTCGAATTTTCCTTTCGATTTTTCGAGGAAAAATGATATCATTATTGTTGATAACTAATTGTTTTTTTTAATGTTGCGAAGAAAAACGTCGGTCAAGACTGAACTACTCCCTGAACGAGTGTACCAAATATAGGTCGCGGCCTAGGGGCGATTGATTTTAGAGGCACCTAAAAACGCCTAGGTAAATCCAAGAGATTAAGATAGAAGGGGCGGCACAAAGTCAAGCAGCCTGTACTTAAGGGGTTATATACAGTCAGGAGGCCCAAAAAGATCGATTTTTCAAGAATTTTCCTTGAGAAGCCCTTTAAGGGGGGATTGTCTTTTTTTTTCGCAAAATTTACCGCTTTTTGGGATTTTTTTTGTGAAGAAAGTATACAACGGAAAACTTGTGAAACTTGGCATATAGTTTTATTGATCTGTTTACTACATACAAAAATTTTTTTAAACAATTTCGTCAAAAAATCCGCCTCCCACCCCCCTCGACGCGCGATGGTCCTTTTTTGATGGTGTGCACGATTACAGCCTTCACGTTCATCCTGCAACAAAAACCCAAAAAGAATTTTACTTTAGACACATATAGCTATCGTTCGATGAAGGGGAAAAAAAAAATTGACGATTTGCTGACGTTTTGAACTTGAAGTATCGATTTTTCGAAAAAAATTGATCGATTTTTTGTTATAAATAAAAAACTATCAAACGTATTGCTTTTTTGCTTCATCAAACGATAAAAGGATGTCAGCTGAGCATTCTGTCCAAATTTGAAGGCAATCGGTTGAATAGTTTTTGAGAAATCGTGCACACCATCAAAAAAGGACCATCGCGCGTCGAGGGGCGTGGGAGGCGGATTTTTTGATGAAATTGTTTAAAAAAATTTTTGTATGTAGTAAATAGATCAATAAAACTATATGCCAAGTTTCACAAGTTTTCCGTTGTATACTTTCTTCACAAAAAAATTCCCAAAAAGCGGTAAATTTTGCGAAAAAAAAGACAATCCCCCCTTAATTCTATGAACGTAAAAATTTGTACACATATTATGGTAACTTTTAACTGTATTTTAACATTTTTTATTTGTAAAAATAATTATTTTGAATGCTACTATAGCTGATCTCCGGGAGCACCTCTAAAAAAGGCGTCTTGCGGTGAGCACGATATCTTTGGACTGAATCATCTGAAATGAAAAAACCAAAAAATATTTCGTTAATACAATGGATTATCTTGTAATCGATCGAAGGAATAAGGAAAATAACAATTGTTGACAAAATGGCGGCTTTTAAAAAAAATCGATTTTTGACAAAATTGTAGGCCTTAAATTGCTTATCAAATGGAAAATATTTATCGGTGAGAAAAAACCTTCGACTAATTACTAAAAAATATACTTGAAAAGATTGTGTTAAAATTCGAGACTGATCGGTTCAGCTGTTTCCGAGAAATCTTGCTCACCGACTTAAAAAATTCAGTTTTGAGAAGAACGCGTTTAAAGTTTCAAAAGCACTTTACATAAAGTAAAAAACAATTACAAATGTACGTGCAACTTCGAGAATATTCGCCGGATTGGCAAGACATTTTCTGTGTGTGTACTTAAATATATGTACATTACGAAAATGAAATAAATAAAACATCGATGTTTCGAAAATTTAACTGTATATAGCCCCTTAAGGCCTTAGGCCACTGTAGAGGCCGAAAAAATAGGTTTGTTAAGGATTTTTTTTTCACAAAAACTACAGAATAAATCGACATTACAAAAAAGGGTGTTTATCATACATATCAGTAACTGTATACAATCATTTTTTTGAAGCGATTAATTTCGAAATAGTGGCTGCCTAAAAAAAATTTGCCTAAAAAATCGTCAGATAATTGTTAATAACAAACGAACTATGCAACATAAAAAAAAATCCTACGTACTTCCATAGACAATGTACTTTTCAAGATATATTCAACATTTCAAGTGAATCGGTTGAAAATTGCCTGAGTTATGTTTCCGGCCAACTTAAAAAATGCAGTTTTGAGATAAACGCTGCACAGCCACCATTGTGAAATTAATCGCTTCAAAAAAATTATTGTATACAGTCACTGATATGTATGATAAACACCCTTCAATGTAATCTCGATTTATTTTGTAGTTTTTCTGAAAAAAAGTCCCCATAAGCCTATTTTTTCGGCCTCTCGCGTGGCCTAACCCCTTAAGAAAAGTATAAATCCGGCACTGGACTTTCCTCGTCAATTTCAGTTACCTCAAGCGCCGAACGAGTGTTCATCATTTTCACAGTACCTTAATCCCTTAAATTGGATTCCAATGGGGAATCCCGATTAGGATCCAATGCACAAGCGTGACGTTTTAGCGTGGGGCTCCAACGCGATGACCCATTGGATCCCTATCGGAGAGTGGGAGCAAATATGGGAGTCCAATTCGATCCCTACGAAAACTTCTGCACCTTTGCCGTCTCTGAAACTTTGGGTGTCGGAAAGAAATTTGTCCAACGGAAGTTGCATCTTACGGAAGGAATCATCAGATGGTGATAACGACTTTGTGCCTAGATGGCGTTGCTACCAAGATACGTCGACAGTCCAAGGTCACCTTTGATGTTTTTCAATGCGATGCTGTGTTTTTATCTCTAGCATCTGATAGCGTCCCTCGAGACCAATACAATGACTTCAAACCCAAGGTCATCCAAGGTCGTCCAAGGTCATTCGAGTCGCTTTCGTTTATAAAACGTGTTCGAAGTTGACGACCGTCGGTATCGAGGCAATACTGTCGTCTCTCCATCGTCGATTCGGTCGCACGTCTTCGAACTTCGAGCACCTTTCATAAACGAAAGCGACGTCGATGACCTTGAATGACCTTGCTTTGTTCGTCATTGTATTCGCCTCAACGGCCGCTATCCGATGCTAGATACCAAAACACTGTGTTCTGTTCGGAAAAACAAAAGTGAACTTTGTTTCTTGGAAGCAACTCCAATATAATCGTCATCACCATCCGATGACCCCTGCTGTATGGCACCCATGGTTTCGAAGATTTCAAAGGTCCTCGTAGGAACTGGACCACCGGTATTATACACACGACTGTTAGGAAGAATCGATACATTTTTCGATTTTTTTATCGGGACGAAAATTCACCAATCTTGGCTAAAAAAGGGCGCAAAGGGACGACCGGGGTACCATCTGAGAGGGAAAAAAGCAAGCGCCATTGTGCCTCTTCTTCTCATGCTCTACTCTTTTCTTCCCTAACCAGGTGACCTTGAACATCGTTGCATTTATTTTGCATTTTTTTCACTCTTGAAAAAACCCGCGTATCATATCCTTGGAAATGGCAGTAGGAATTTATTCCTTCCGGGACTCGAAAGGGCCTTACCTTAGGCCCTTTCGTCCTTACCTCCAATTTGCTGTTAAAAGAATATGTTACCGATTTTTTCCGCACGGCCCATCTTTTTTGTTGTTTGCAAAATTATGCAGCTTTTCGAAATGCGTTAAATCGCCAACTCGAACTTTAAATAAAATATTTAGCGGATTTTTTCTTCATGACAAAAAGCATTTTCGATTAAAAAAATGTACAGGGTGGACCATTTAAGGTGACCACCCCAAATATCTCCGTTGACTTTAGAGTAACGAAAAAAATGTCAAAAGGTAATTTGATTGATTTCGAAGGGCTGATACAGTGGTGAAAAATTCATTTTTGTCAAGGTCATAGTTTTTGCGTTCTCAAGGTCATCAATAGTTTTTCAAATGGGAACATGTTTTGTTTTATTAAGACGTTGTAGCTAATATTCAGACGAATCCAACGACCTATGATATCATGACCTTGACATGATGTTTCACCACAATGTTTTGGGTTTTGTTTGGGTTTGGTCGCGTTTGGTTGGACTTGTTTTCGTCACTCTATAGGTAACGGAGATATCTGGGGTGGTCACGTTAAATGGTCCACCCTGTATATACCGGGTGTCCTGTTATGAATAATCCTGCAACTGTCGATAGGTCAGATCATGTCCTACTATATGCTGGCATTCCAGTTTAGCAAAAGTCCCACGATTTTCGAGAATTTGGGCTTTACGTTATTTTTTGGAAAAAAATCATATGCTTTCGGTTTTTCGCATGCCATTCCTACAAATGATATGAATCGACAGTAACTAAGCAACTTTTTGAAGTAATTGGCACGACATGCGTAGTACATTTTCTTTACACTGCAGGTTATCAAAGTCAAATGGTCGAATCGGTTTGCATGAAAATTCTCCATACGATCTTTTTTCATAAAGTTTCCTTAACATTTAAGGTTTGAAAGAAGACTTTTCTATATAAAACAAACAATCAACAGTATTTTTTTAACCCGGTCAAAAAATTATAATTTATAGAAATGGCTTGCGAAAAACCAAAAGCGGATGATTTTTATCTCTAAAACCGTGGGACTTTTACTAAACTGAAATTCTGGTAATAATAGGAAATGATCCGACCTATCGACAGTTGCAGGATTATCCATTCATAACAGGACACCCTGTATATTGAACGCATTAGAGTTTGGAAAAAAATACATAAGGCATTTTATTTTTATGACGACTTTTCGTTGAAAAACCGCGATAAGTGTCTCCATACTTGGCACTCTTTATATAATAATAATAATAAACATTGGTAATCATAATAATCGTAATAAGTAATGATAACAACTACAAAAATGACAAGAATAATAAATAACAATACTAACAGCAAAAACATCATTAAAATAATAATAATAATATTAATAATAAATAACAACAACAAAACAATAATAATAATAATAATAAATAATAATAACAATAATAATACGGGAGAAACTTTCTTTGCTTACATACATTTTGCGATTGCAATTTTTTTGTTTGCATCGATTATGAACAAATATTTTGTTGTCAGGTTCGTTTGGATTACATTATTTCCGATTAGATCACTTTCCTTCACTTTTTCCTCATCTCGTGTACATCTAAATTCATCGTTCGTCCGCGAACCGTCGAATTTGCGGGCCGTTCACGTGCAGCTGCACGAATTCACGCCGAGAATCAAAAACGGGGCGAAAAAAAAAGGGAAAAAGATGGTACTCGCGTGACGTGGAGTTTCGTCACGAGAACGTGACACTGGACGCGTTATGCTAAACATCCATGATTTGAGCCCGTACTTTCGCATCCGTGCTCCTGTACAAAATCGGCCAAAACAAGCCAACGATCGAGCCTCGAATGTGCAATGAGTGGTCGACCCTGACGGAAACTTCAGTTCTCATTTCATGAGAGTGTATCATTTACAGAGATTGTCCAGATTCTTTGCTCGTGTCCTTATACAATTTGAGATCGCAATAAAAGAAGATTGCAGTTCTCGTCTGCTTTTTTTTCTTCGATCAATCGTCCTTGCTTTATCGCATTTTATTTTTCGTTTGATTTTTCAATGGGGGCATTCGAAGCGATCCGCCGATTGTGAGATAACGGCGAATTGGGTCGTATCGCGTTGACGGGTTCGCATTAGCTTGGAGCCCAAGAGACAGGTCGATTTTCAATTTTTTTTCCCGATGAGAGTAGTGGAATGATTGAGTTGGGATTTTACACACAATTGATACATGGTCGTGGCAAGTTTGAGGTTTTTTTTAAATTGAAGCCTTAGGCCACAGTAACGGGTATAAAATCATGTGCAAGTTTAACCATTTATTTTCGTATTAAAAGGTGATTAACTCATAAAATTAATTACACATCTATTTAGTACGAATATCAAGCTGTTAGAAAATGCATATTTTTTTTCGATGTACAAAATGGAAGACTACTTATATTTTCTTTTGTTATCTTTTTTTAGGCGCTCCGCGGCGTGACATTTAGCATCCACAATTTTTTACCTAGAAAGAAAAAGAAAAATTCTCGCCAATCTACATTAGAATACCTAGAGAAGTACGTACGGAATTAAAAAAATTTTGCTTTATTCAAAAGTTGTAGGTATTTGAACTTGAGAAATGAATTTTCAGTGAAAAATTAATACCTTCACCGGTAAATACTCGAGTTGAACAATATTAGTGATAATATTATTGATATTTATCAATTTCTATAATAATATTATTTAGATTAATGAATTTTGAAAACAATATCACAATGTTAATTAATGTCAATACTAATATTGATTATATTAATTGAAATAATAATATTAATATATTTATATTAATCATGTTAATTCATTTTATAATATTAGTAATCATACGCGTCGAAATTATTGCTAATCACCATAATTAACTATACACACACACACACACACACACACACACACACACACACACACACACACACACACTGATTTCAATCTCCATAGCGATTGATACACCGCGAGATAATAATTTCCCGAAAGAATTTTTCTCACATAATCTGCACAGTCTTCGTCAAATTAAAAATCTCGAAAGGTCAGCCCCCAAACGAGGATCCCCAAAAGAGGATCCGAAAATTCTCTAAAATCGACGTGTTCGAAGAGACGACGTAGTTTCCCACACGATTTCTATCAATGCGAAAATAGCATCCATAGCAATTAAAATAAAACTGTGGCCATTAAAAAAAAAAATAGTCGAATGGAAACGATATGATAATCGATTTGTATAGCTGATTTGATTAGCGCAAGTGGTTCCTCGCTGCGATCATCGACGACTCGCCCTTCCGAGTGACGAATTATCGCGATTGCGGCAAATTTTATTGAATTGAAGAAAAATCTCCACCCGTTCTCTCGTCCGGTTTCGTCGAGTTATCGTCGAGCATACACACGGGAGTCAAACGATTTCAACTGGATTGACCCTGGTGAAACTGGCCGGACCGCGACCCTGATGTATCGCACGTGAATGTATATATATATATATATATATATATATATATATATATATATATATATATATACACACGCAAATATAATGTGTATATATATATATATATATATATATATATATATACAAATCGCGGCAACGGCGACAATGACTATCACTTCCAACGCTTTTAAAATATACCATAGCGAAACGCTGATCTAAAGGACAGTCACGCGCGTTGCGCGGTGACCATCGTGCCTGCTGGTCACTTGAAATTTCCATTCGCGGCCGAGGGCCCTGGACAAATTAATGTCCGAAATAATGCGATCGTACATATATTCGCGGTCCGGTATACTGAAACCCCCGCAGCCTAGCTTCAACTCCGAACGAATACGTGTCAATTTCAATTCAACCTCAAATCAAGTCAAATTGCATCGGAAAAGATGGGACACATACCCATATATACAGGGTATTGGCACATGGACCGACACAATTTTTTGAGGGATTGGGGGGGGGGGGGAGTTATTTGCTACTTTTTTCACCCTTAGACCCTGTGTCCTAAGTGTCACGGTAATTAAAATATTTTTTTTTTCGTTGTTTTTAAGTTACCCGAAATTTCGCCTTCAAATGGTCATAACTTTTTTGTTTTCGGTTGTAATAGCACGAAACAACTTCTGTTCGGCAATGTGTGTTTATTATAAATAAATCATTATTTGATATCATTGGTTTCCAGAAAGTGATTCATGAGCTTCCAAAGCCTTAAAAATGCGTAAATGTGTGAAAAGTGTCAACTTCTAAATTCATTATAAAAAAACTAAAAGCTATTTTGAGCTTAGCTTTGTTTTCAAAAGTTCTCTAGCTCATACCCTTTCCAACGGTATGCTACATGTCATAGAAATCATTTATTATGTGGTGAAAATGAAGAGAACAAGTTTTTTTTATGATGAATTTAGGAGTTGCAATTATTCACACATTTACACATTTGTAAGACTGGAAGTTCAAGAATCACGTTCTTGAATCCAATTGTATCAAATAATGATTTATTTATAATAAACATACATCGCGTAATACAACAAAAGTTATTTCGCGCTATTGCAACCACAAATAAAAAAGTTATGACGATTTGACGGCGAAATTTTGGGTAATAAAAAAAACGAAAACAAACACATTTCAATTACCGTGACACTTAGGACATAGGGTCTGAGGGTGAAAAAAATAGCAAATTACCCCCCCCCCCCCCAATCCCTCAAAAAAATGTGTCGGTGCATGCGCCAAACACTCTGTATACGTATGTAAAATATATCGAATTTTTTCACATTTTTATCACCGAAAAATGAAACAAGTGATTTCAAGGAATGAAAAGCCTTAAGGGGTTATGCTACTGGGACGATCCGAAAATGAAGGTTATTAAAAAAAATTAATTTCGAAGAAATAAGTACAATGATTGAAAAAAACGTTTGGACATTTGTTTGTACGTACATTAACGAAGTTGTGTACCAAAATTCATAGGAAAATGTTAATAATTAAAGAAGTTATAAACAATCTCGTGAAGGGCCTTAGAACGTGAGGGGCTCAACGGTGTACCTGATTTTGGCCACCCGGTTGATCCGAAACAAAAAAACTGTTTTTTTTTTCTTAAAATAGATAATATTGGCTACAACTTGACCGAGCTTTTTTCTGTTATCATAATGAATGACAAGAAATGAATTCATAATTAGAATGACAACTAATGAAAAAATGTTAAGAAGAAAAACGTCGGTCATGACTGAACAATAGTGTATTGCAATACACTGAGAAAACAAAATCGTTGAATGTGCAGAATGCATTTTGATGTTTTGAAATTTTGTTGTTTTAACAGTTGCTAAGACATGCTAAATAAGCTACAGTTCACACCACTAAAAATCAGTTAGATTGACAAAATGTGTTTTATGCCAACCAAAAATCAAGTTGAACGTACTTAAAGATACATTTTGTTAAACCAACTGAATTTTGGATGGATGAACGAATTTTTTTGTTTCAGTGTAAGTTTTAAAAAACCCAACCAACAGCCCAAGCAAACAAAGAATGATATTTATTGTACAGAAGTAGTAGTAGTTTGTTGGTGATCGTTCGTTATATTTTGGTTAAGTAATAAATAAAAATAAATTTAATTAAATTAAGAAATAAATAAAATTATACATATACATATACATGCTTGTGTGTGTGTGTGTGTGTGTGTGTGTGTGCGCGTGCGCGTGCGTGTGTATGTGTGTGTGTGTGTGTGCGCGTGCGTGCGTGCGTGCGTGTGTGTGTGCGCGCGTGCGTGCGTGCGTGCGTACGTGTGTGTGTGTGCGCGTGCGTGCGTGCGTGTGTGTGTGTGCGCGTGCGCGTGCGTGTGTGTGTATGTGTGTGTGTGTGTGTGCGCGTGCGTGCGTGCGTGCGTGTGTGTGTGCGCGCGTGCGTGCGTGCGTGCGTACGTGTGTGTGTGTGCGCGTGCGTGCGTGCGTGCGTGCGTGTGTTTGTGTGTGTGTGTGTGTGTGTGTGTGTGTAAAAGGAAAGGTGACATCTAACAAGGAACATCCATCAAGTGACACCCTTCGATCTAGTTGAAATTTGGATATGTTATAAAGCACTGAAAAGTAAGCGATATGTATTTTTTTTATCGGCGGAAAAACGGTTTTAAGGGGTGAAACCACCCCTTAATATAGGGGTGGTTCACCCCTTCATTTTTTTTTGCAATGTCACTATAGTGGATTTTTCATTGCTTCGGATTAGAAGAATTTTCGTTTTTGTTTCATTAATATCAGTGAACTCCTTGTGTGTGAAACTGCTATATTACCCCTAGAGATGTTTTTTTTTCGGGGGGTGGTTTCACCGCTTAAAACCGTTTTTCCGCCGATAAAAAAAAATACGTATCGCTTACTTTTCGGTGCTTTATAACATATCCAAATTTCAACGAAATCGAAGGGTGTCACCTGAGGGATGTTCCTTGTAAGACATTCGATTTTGCAGACCATCCCATGGTAGTCAATGGTCCCCACACTTAATATTATGTACACCCTACTTTCTTCGGAATCACCTTCGCATAACCGTAATCATTTTCATATAAACGTAATTTCCTTTAGGAAAGGCATGTTTCCTATTCGAATAAATTTCCCATTTGCGAACGTTCGTTCATCTCCACACCGCCTCATACGCATGAAAAATGCACGATTCCTATACCCTCGAAAAAAAAAATTATGATCCCCCCAACCAAATGCGTACTCCATTGGGTTTAATGTTCTCCGAGGCTACCGAAACCTCATATTCGATTGACTCCTCCGAAACGATCGACAGACTCGCTCATACGCTTTTATAGGGTGTCTCAAAATGACTCGGAATTTTAATTGATTAATAAAACGTACACTGAGAAAAAGAAATCGTTGAATGTGCAAAATGCATTTTGTTGTCTCGAAATTTTGTTATTTTAACAGTTTCTCAGACATGCTAAATAAGCTACAGTTCACACGACTAAAACTATCAGTTAGATTAACATTAACGTATTTATAGATACATTAAACCAACTGAATATTGGTTGGTTGAACGAATTTTTTTTTCAGTGTATTATTTCTTTCAAAAGTACGAATATTCTTATTTCAATATAAGGTTATTCTAAGGTTATTATAAGGTAACCCAAACGTGGTGGTTATGTGTGGAACACCGTATCCGATAAATGGCCGCCTCATCCCTGTTTGCAAACGTTCACTCTTTTGACGACATTTTTGTACCCTCTATGATAATAAAAATATTCGTACTTTCCCAATAAATAATAATCTATAAATAAAAGTTCCAGGTCATTTTGAGACACCCTTTACACATTCTCTCCAAAGACTCATTTGTTTCCAATTATTATGCGAGTTTACTTTTCAGCTCGCGTTTACCCGATCATTGGAAATCATCTGTATAATACATAATCTTGAATTGCTCTCGATAAACGTCACATGTGCGACCTCGTTGGCCCCCTTCTATGTGTTTGTGTTTTTTTTTTTGCAAAATCAAATTGAAAAAAGAAGTGTACCGGTATTACGGCCGTTTCCCGGAATGACTCACGTTATGCATATATATGCGAATCTCGAACGCACCACAAACGTGAATTAATGTGGCGGCCGATTTGTTCGTCCGTGACGATGCTGAGTGAGGATAAATGTCCATAGCTGTAACATATTCCTCCTATATATATATATATATATATATATATATATATATATATATATATATATATATATATATATATATATATATATATATATATATATATATATATATATATATATATATATATATATATATATACACACATATATATACATATATATACATACATATGTATATATATTGCGACACTGAATATTCATCGCCAATCGTCCGACTCTTGTATGTGTGTGTATCCATCAGCGCGTGTACAAATTGAATTCATTTGAATCGTGCTCGTGAGGGATTTACCGATCGCAAGTACGGCACGATCTTTCGGTACGATTACGATTTTCCGGAGTACAACTCGTGATCTATTCACCTCGCTCTTTGCTTCTTCTCACCCTCGCTCTCTCTCTCTCTCTCTCTCTCTGTCTCTGTCTCTGTCTCTCTCTCTCTCTCTCTCTCTCTCTTTCTCTCTCTCTCTCCCTCTCTCTCTCTCTCTCTCGCTCTCTCTCTCTCCCTCTCTCTCTCTCCCTCTTGCTCTCTCGCTCTCTTTGAGTATTCGCCTTCCTCATAGTGTCGGGCAAATGATGTCGTAATTAAGCGTCAGCTCGGTACTGCTAATTACTAGGGAAGTGCACCGTAGCGCGAGAACGAACTAAACAGATATGCGGGACGGCAACTCTGCGCGCGGTCGGGCCGCATTGACTTCCGTTTCGGTGTGTGTCTTGCGCATCCGCGAAATATTGCGCGCAACTGCGATTCCTCGCTCTGCAATTGAAGCTTGCATCTTTGGAGTGCAATGAAAATTACTTTTTCATCGTTGACGACCGATTATGTTTTTAATATGTATTTGTAAGTAGATTTTAGAAATTGTATATTGAAATATACAATTAAGGGGGTGATGGGTCACCTCGTTAGGAACATATATGACCTAGGTTACCTTAGTCCAAAGTGGAACGATTTCGAATTATGATGGTAAGTATGTTTTTTTTTGCAAATTTCCTAAAATTCGGTACTAACTCGTTTACCTCTTATGATAATGCTATTTTTTTTACATACCATTAACATAAGAGGTATTGAAATTTTTTGACAAGTTTTTAATCATTCAACACGTGACATTTAGTTAGTTGTGTGAATACAGATGATTGTATTGGTGTTTGTCGATTGAATAGACATTAAGCTAAGACGCAAATAAGTTTTTGGTTACCAATTATTGCCTGTTTGAACATTGCGAACGAGTTAGTACCTAATTATGGGAAATTTTCCAAAAATCATACTTACCGTGATAACTCGAAATCCGTAGACTTTGGACTAAGGTAACCTAGGTTAGATATGTTCCTCAAGAGGGGACCGGGGTGAAATTCCGAACTCTGAACGATCAGAACGCTCAAAACTCCGAAAGAAAACTACCCCGAAAGAATTTTACACGAAAGACCGAAACTCCGAAAATGTGAACAGCGTCAAAATTATTCGGCTATGGAAGTTTTAAAAGTGTCAAAATTTTGAATAAATCGGCGAATTATTTAAAGAATTTTGTTTCATCAAGAAGTGATTTTACGTCATTTTGAAATTTGTCTAGAGAATGCTATACGTTCTACATCATTTACAGTCAACTGTGTAGACGTTCGCTGGCATGATCTTGACGAACCTTGTAATTTCGGAACATTAAAATTAGGAATTTCGAACCGTCGGCGCATTCAAAGTTCGAAATTTTAACCAGGCCCCCATGTCAAGATCATGCTAGCGAAAGTCTACAAAGTTGACTGTAAATGATGTAGAAGGTATAACATTGTCTAGACAAATTTCGAAATTGACGCAAAATCACTTCTTAATGAAAAAAGTGCTCGAATAATTCGCCGATTTATTGATAATTTTGAAACTTTTAAAACTTCCATAGCCGAATTATTTTGACGGTGTTCAAATTTACAGAGTTTTGGGCTTTCGTGTAAAATTTTATCTGTGTTTTGATCTTTGGGGGAAGTATTCTTCCGGAGTTTTGAGTGTTCTGATCATTCAAAGTTCGGAATTGGAACCCGCCGACGAGGATAGATATAAGAAAACCAATGTAAAATAATTTCTGTAAATGAGAAGGGAGGGGTATTTATGTTAACACCCTTAAAAAGAGGATACAAGGAATAAATTACCACTACTACATTATTGATAAAAACATTGATTATATTCTTTATTATTGTTCATTAAATATTATATTATCTTGATAAAAGTGGAGAAAAAAAATACTTTCTTTCTCTTTGGAGATGACTTTTTCGCCATTTGCTCTAATTCCTTTGAGCTGATTTTAATATGCATTTAAAAGTAAGTTTAAAATAGTACATTGTGTACCAAGGAGACAAAGTGGGACTTTCTCGTCTGGGAGAGAGAGAGGTGTTTATTCCGTATTCTGGAACCGAAGTTCCCTAAGAGTACCGTGCGTTGGTGGGGGGTTGTCAAAGCCCCGTCTCCACGATGCATACAAGTATTTATATAACAAAACCATGTTTTCCGACCTTTTGCATTGTTAAATACATATGGCTGCAGGCACGTGCAGAAGGTGTATTGCACACGGAAGCTGTATCGCGCGCGCCGCGCTGAGGTGGAGGGGGCGAAACCGCCCCCCCCCCCCCCCGTAGACACCAACCGTAATTTTGAAATGTATCAGCATATTTCAATATACTATTCTATTAATAATTTATAACAAAGCGTTCACCGTTCACCGTTCGACGATGCTTTGCCGCGGTGTCACGTGAAAGTGAGGTTATGTTCCTTCCCGTAAATACGGTCTCGACTTACCGAACGTAATTTCTCGGCCTCGCGACTGTTGGCGGCACCTAACGACTGACAGCTGTTTCACAACTCCGTTCAATGACTGTGAGCGTGGGAAATGCGCAAGCGCAAATGTTTAAAGCCTAGGCCCTAAAAGACCTCTTTTAGGTCCCGTTTACACGGACGAAAAAACGAGGAAAACATGGTTGTGCTATATAAAATCATTTAATAAAATATATAATAATTACATTCATATAAAAAGTAATTAAATTATGTCAATAGAAAAATGATTTACTATATTATTTATCATTATTTATTAATAATTGTATTATATTCATGGCAATGGAGAAATAAAAATATAAAATGAATTTCCTCTCGCTTTAGAGTGTTTTTTTGTCATTCGCCTCAATTTTGTTTAGCTAATTTTAATATGTATTTAAGAGTATGTTTAAAAAATCGTATATTGAAATGCATAATTATTACACTTGTATAAAAAAATTGTTATATTATATTGATAAAAAGATGATTTATTGTATCACTCATTATTATTTATTAAATATTATATTATATTAATTGAAATGGAGAAATAAAAATATAAAAAAGACCTTTCGGTGCACTCCAACGATGAAAAGTTCAACATCATGTTCTATAAGTTTTGGAGCCTCTGGACATGGACTTTTAACTCGAGCATGATGGACACCGTGGATAAAAGTACACACATATATATTGTTGCTCAATTTACATATATATTAATGTATAAATTTGGCACGACATTTTTCTTGCCTTTTAGCGATGCACTTTCGTTGCGTCGATTTTTCTACATCCTCACTCCACGATCTTGTGCACGTGCAAATTCCGTTCCACGATTAATACTCTTTTTTTCCTTTTTATCCAAGGGGAAAGCACACGAAATCGCCGGCATGAGCGAATCTTCTTCGAGTATTTTTCAGGTCAGTAATCGCACCGAGTATACATTACGTGTAAATCGGGTCAGTTTTTGCGCGAGGCTCCGTGAAATTCCCAAAAGTTATTACCGAACGGTCGCGAGAAAGTGAGAGGAATATTGAATAACCAGGCCTGTGTCCGGTGTACAGAGCACACGCGAGACTCTTGCCACTTCACGTAAGCGCGTGTCGTCGAACTCTACAATTCAATGGTCCACGCACGAAGTCACTCTCGTATCATTTATGATGTCCAATTTCGCGCATGGTCTCGTCTCGAGAAAAAAGTCTTACAGATTGTACATCGGTAATTCACTTTACACCTACACATACACACTTTGGACTGTCACTTTGACGAGTCTTCTTTATCTTCTTTTTGACTCTCTCTCTCTCTCGCCCCTCTTTCTCTCTGTAAATATTTTTTGCATAAATTTGCCCAAATTTCGAAGGCGCTAACGTAAATACAGGGAATTTTTTTTTCACATTCAGAACACGTAATATCGTTTTTTTTTGTTATTTTTTTTTTAATACGATAGAACACTAAGAGCAACTTTTTTTATAAATATTCTTTAATCTCAATATTCTCAAATGTCAATATTTCGAGATTTCTATATTATTTAATCTCTTCCTCTCCCTCTCTCTCTCTCGCTCTCTCTATAAATATTTTTGCATAAATTTCACCAAATTTACGAAGCATTTATGTGAATACAGAGAACATTTTTTTTTCCTTTGAAACAAATAATTTTTATAATTAAATTTTTTTTTTTCAAACACGTTAGAACGCTTATATAAAGCAACGTTTTTTAAAATCAATATTTGTTCAAATTTTTCACTTCAATTCTAGGGACCTCCAACCAACCCTTCCGATCCAAAATATACTAATGTTATTCGACAAATGTCATTTCAATGTGATAAAACATATTGAGGTCTCATCGCTCGATCTAGATGCAGAATTCCGAAAGTCCAGCCGCATATGCAAAAGTGAAATTCGAATGGAATTTATTTTACGTACGTTCTCATACAGATCAAGACGTTCTCGAAGGATCATACGGTATGACACATTTTCCAGATGTCATACCGGTTTAGTGGACAGCACGTTGGTGATACATCCGAGATAAATGGTTTCGACTTACATTAGTAATATCCCTTCCCGATATTAATATATATACACATACATACAGTACCATCCAAAAGTTCAACATCACGTTCCGATTTTTCGATCGAGAAAAAAAATGTAATATCTCGGTAAAAAAAGATCGTAGCCAAACAGGCCATGCAGCATCCGAAAAAATAGCCTTCATTTGCTTCCAGCTTTTTTTTAATGTCCCACGATTTTTTAAAAACTCTCTGTGACGTTGAGCATGGTCATTTTTTTTTTCTTCATACCTTCACGAAGTCGAGTGTATTTTTCGTTACATTTTTTTAGTCGACATTGACTAGAAAATAATAATAATCTATCACGTTAATAATAATGAACAATTGCAATGGCTTGTTAGAAATAACAGCAGGAAGTACTTTTTTAAAGGACTCAAAAGGTTAAACTTCAATTTGATTTTGAATAATTTCTTTTTGTCTTTTTTATTTGACCAGTTTTTAATTTTTTTATACAGCAGTGTACATTTTGGAAAGAACGACGTAATTCGAGATTTCTGAGGTTCAAAAGAACGTAGAGAGAAGACAAACTTATGTTTTTTTCTTAATAAAAAAAACAGTAGACTTTCTAAAGAAATTTAAATTGCTTTTTTTACGACCATTTCTGGCAAAAGATTCGCGACTTGTCTTAACATTTTTACTACTTGTTGGTCGTTTGGTTACGTCTTTTTGTCGTCGAGGTTTGCAACTTTGTATTCCGATCGAAGAATCGGCAATTTCGAATTTTTAGACGGTACTGTGTGCATGTATATTATTATTTAACAATACAAAGTATTATAATTATTATTGAACATCACAAAATATTACTACAATAATTGTTATCAAACATTGAAAATTATTATTAGACATATATCAAGCCCGCCTTTTTCCCGATCCTATATGAACATATGCAGGGTGTCCCTCTTATCTCTGCCACTCGAAATAACTCGATAAT
Source organism: Ophion ellenae (assembly GCA_963210295.1). Classification (NCBI taxonomy): domain Eukaryota; kingdom Metazoa; phylum Arthropoda; class Insecta; order Hymenoptera; family Ichneumonidae; genus Ophion; species Ophion ellenae. Next base: position 46,575,141 of record OY723389.1, read on the forward strand.
TATCGACGTCACAAAAAAAGGATCCAGACAAAAGTTGCACGGTGTGACGGGTGCCATCAAATGCCACCAATTTTTTTTTTTTCGCTGGAGGTGCTGACGCACAGTGAAGGTCACCTCCACTTTTTCAAATGGAATGGTGCATTTTTTTTCAACCATCTTGTGGAGCACCTCAAGCCGCATGAAAAAATTTTCCGGGGTCAACGTCGTTCAAGGTCATTTAAGGTCACCTAATAAAATGACCTGAACATCTAAATATCTCGGATCACTACCAAATATTTGGTAGTGAACCGAGATATTTAGATTTGTATAATCGATACTGACCTTGAATGACCTTGAACGACTTTGACTCACTAATGTTTTATATGCGGCTGGAGGTGCTCCACAAAATGGTTGAAAAAAAATGTACCATTCCGTTTAAAAAAGTGGAGGTTACCTTCACTGTGCGTCAGCGCCTCCACCGAAAAAAAAATTGGTCGCATTTGATGGCCCCCTTCACACCGTGCAACTTTTGTCTGGAACCTTTTTTTGTGACGTCGATAATTACCGAGTCATTTCGGGTGGCAGAGATAAAAGAGACACCCTGTATATATATATATATATATATATATATATATATATATATATATATATATATAATGACTACTACACGCAGCAAAGAATTATTACAGCCTGTGCATCAATAAGTTGTGACGCTGTAAAACTTGCAAGTCAATCAATCGAAAAAAGAATCCAATGTTGCATTGATACTGATGGTCGTCATTTTGAACACTTACTATAAACGTAGTCATTTTATTTACTACCGAAACTATAAGTATTATCATCTTTCTGTACTTTCTATGACCTTCGATGTCTTTATGTTATAGGTCGTTGAACTCGTTTTAAGCTCCTCCTTCATGATACAGAAAAAAAACATACCAATCCATTTAAAAAAATGGAGTTGACCTTCAAATGTCCGAAGTACCTCCACCTGCAAAAAAAAACTATTATCGCAATCGGATGGCCCCTTTCGTACTGTGCAATTTCATTTCAGCAAATATTTCTGTGAACCCTATAGTTTCGAAGATATCCAAGGTGCTAATAGTTATTGATCCACTCTGTATATATACATATTTCTCGATACTGGAATGGACCATTTTCTGGACAAACAGACTTGACATTTGCGACAGTTTCGTTAACCTCAGCCGATCTGTCGAATAATTCTCAAGGAATTAGCTAAGGATACGTACAATTCCGTGATCATTTAGACCACCATTTTGTATTCAGCTTGCAATTTGACAAAATAGATTATGCCCACCCAGAAACTCTCCGACGTACAGTCATCCAAGTCATCATCCCAGTCTTTATCATCATTGCCCCAAACATATGTTCCATCATAGAATTGTCAACGGTAGCTTGGTTCAAAGGTATCTCGAAAATGCGAGGATCGTGGGTGGATGAAAGGTCCGCATCTCGTATTATTCCCTGTGGCGAGATTGAACGGAAGAGCTTGTATACAGGAGGAGGATATTCCAGCGAGGTTAAGGCCATTCGCGGACGCAATCGAGAATGATTAAGGTGTTCGTATTTATGCGCGGCTTATCGCCGCGTGCGACTCATATGTATACTCAATAACCGCAGCTCATAAGATTAGTTGTGTCACGTATCGGTGCGCGCGGTTCGTCAACAATTTGAGGGTCGTCCTCGCGGGCATCGGGGCGCGGTAGCCATTACGCATCGTTTCTCCGCGATGCGGCGCTAGTGTCCCCCGCAGTGTTCCTCGTTACGTACGTTGGTACGTAAGTCTCGCGTCTTTCGAAAACCGAAAATCCCGCTTTTGGGGTATCTGCAACTGGGCATTTTAGTTCTCACATATGGGGAACTGGAAATCTATCTACCAGGGTATTTCAGATCGAAAATCCATGTCCGGGGTATTTCAGATCGGAAATCCATGTCCCGGGGTATTTCAGATAGGAAATCTATGTCCCAGGGTATTTCATATAGGAAATCTATGTCCCAGTGTATTTCATATAGGAAATCCATGTCCCGAGGTATTTCAGATCAGAAATCCATGTCCCAGGGTATGTCAGGTCGGAAATCCATGTTCCAGGGTATTTCAAATAGGAAATTTATGTCCCAGGGTATTTGAGATCGGAAATCCATGTCCCAGGGTATTTCCGATTGAAAATTCATGTCCTAGGGTATTTCTGATCGGAAATCCATGTCCCAGGGTACTTCCGATCGGAAATCCATGTCCCAGGGTATTTCAGATCGGAAATCCATGTCCCAGGGTATTTCGATAGGAAATCGATGTCCCAAGGTATTTCCGATTGGAAATCCATGTCCCAGGGTATTTCCGATCGGAAATCCATGTCCCAGGGTATTTCAAATCGGAAATCCATGTCCCAGGGTATTTCAGATAGGAAATCCATGTCCCAGGGTACTTTAGATAGGAAATTCATGTCCCAGGGTATATATGTAAGCGGAAATCCATTTCCGAAGGTCTTGGCGACAGGATGTGCATGTCCGCAAGTGACCAGAAATTCGTTTTTCCGGGTATTTCGTACCGGAAGTCGTAGACCCTGGTAATTTGTGACCGGAAACCCGGTTCTCCGGCCATTAGCAAGCGGAAGTCGTGGTGTCCGCTCGTTTGAAACTGGAAGCCCTGGTTCCCGGCCATGTCCAACCGGAAGTTATACTTTGAAGCGTTTCCGAAGCGTCGTCCGGAAATAATGGTCGCCGAGTATCGCGAATCGGAACTGCAGGTCCCTGGCCACTGGTAGCCGGAAGTCCTGGTCTCGGCCTCTTTCAACCGGAAATAATGGTCCCCGGGTGTTCCCAACCGTAAATGCTGGATCTCTGCCATTCACAACCAGAAGTCCTGGTCCTCGGATACTCCGAACCGACACTTTAGGTCCTTGGCCATTGGTAACCGGAAGTCCCGGTCCCAGCCCCTTCCAACCGGAAATGATGCTCCCTGAGTATTTTAAACCGGAAATCCTGGACCTCGGCCATCCACAAGCGGAAGTCCCGATCCCCGGATACTTCGAACCGGAAGTCCATGGCCCCGGGTGTTCCATACCGGGAATCCTGGCCTCCTACCTCGGTATTCCGCTGTGCCCGCCTAGAATCGCAACCATTTACCAACGCATCTTACTTAGAATTAGGTTCAGAAGGTGCGACAGCTCGCGTATTTGCGAGTAGCAAACGTTACGGCAAAGAAGTCGAGACAATCGTACAATCAAACGTTGATAACCTTCACGTGACTTCCCACCCTCGTGCGCGGACGAGCTCGCGCAATTGCGGCGTGTAACTGGCTTTATAAAACGCAAAGAGGGACTGGCCACCCAACGGGTGTACCGAACGAACACTTGAACACTAATTTTCAATTCGTCGTCTTTTTTTTGCCTTTCACAGGAAGAGAAATTTTATATCCGAATATCGTTCATCCCAAATGTCGGTTATTTGTTTTAATTTTTATCGAACGAATGCGAAACCTACTTAAGATGTCTCCAAATAGATGTACATTGATTTATCGATAATAACACATTGATATATTGATATATCGATAATAATATATTTATATACTGATATATCGAAAATAATGTATTGATATACTGATTTATCGATAATAATATATTGATATAATGATATATCGAAAATAAGATTTTGATATATCGATAATAATACATTGATCTATTGATGTATCAATGGTAATATATTCATTTATTGCTATCTCGATAATAATATATTAATATAGTAATGTATCGTTAATAATATACTCATATATTTATATATCCACAATATATCAACAATATTTATGCAAATGTACTGGATTTTCTACTTAATTCCCCATAAAACAATGTTCCCAAAATACGTAATTTCCCCCACGAGATTTTTCACCCCAATAAGCCATGTTTTTCTTGCACCACGCACGAAAATAAAACTTTGATATACTGATAGATTGATATATTGATGTATCTATAATAGTATATTGATATATTGGCATATCGATAATAATATTTTGATATATTGATATATCGATAATAATTTATTAATATATTGATGTATCGATAATAATATATTGATATATTGATGTATCAATAATACTATATTGATTTTTTGATATATCGATAATAATATATTCATATATTCATATATCGACAATATATCAACAATATTTATGCAAATTTACTAGATTTTCTAGTTAATTCACCATAAAACAATGTTCTCGAAATAAGTAATTTCCCCCATGAGATTTTCCAGTCCAATAAGCCATATTTTTCTTGCACAACGCACGCCATTCAAATAGTTTTCTCATTGTCTACACTTTTTTTTCTTCTTGCTCACAGCCACCCACTTTTTACACATGTATATACCTTTAACCAGTACATTCAAATTTCCTCTGCATGGCCTGTTTGATCGCCTACGGAATGTCCTTTTTCATTACGTAGAGCCATTACGGTGGAGCGCATCTCGCTCGAGACTTCACGCGACGTACACTGTCACACGTTCGGCTCAATTTCAATTTATCGCACCCGTTAGATCGTGCGGTGTACTCACGTTAACTACGAGCACACCGCTGCTCATTGAGAGCAATCGAGGCGAATAGTATGCACACACGTCGGATGGTCAGTGTCCGTATATGCTATTCCTGAGAGGGCTAAAATTGCCGATTAATCCCACATGTGATTTCAATTTATCGCGCGCGTCCTTGTGTTGTTTGCCATTGTATAAGCCGCATCTTCGAATTGTGAATCACATGTGTTGGCATATGTATTAATGTTCATCTGGGTATATATTTGGTAATCGCATAAATAATGCGGTTTTTTCAATTGCACTTTTGTCGTGGACAAACGAATTACGGGAGAGGCATCTTGAAAGTCTGCCAGGAAGATGGAAGAGTAATGGAAGAGAAAGATAGCGCATTTTTGTTGGCCGAATTTTGTTTATCTCAATTTTAAAAAATAGACGTTTTTAAAACACGCATTATTCATGGGATGGTCCAATATGCACTGAATTAATTCTAGACCCCTTTTTAATTGAAAAAAATGTCGCATTCATTAATCATTTTTACGTTATAATCATTTACATTTTATATTCTCATCAAGGTAGGCTTATGAATTCAAATATTTAGTATAAACATTATAGACTAAAATAAAAATATTACAGTATCATTTCGGCGTGGTAGAATGTACATTTTCTTCGTAAATATAAAAAATACCGAATTTCCGTCAAAAGTGTCCGGAATTAATTCCACTAGTAAGTATGATTTTTAAGAATTCTATATATTCCTTTATGTATGTAAAATATTGCATGGATATTTATATATATTTAATTAGTTGTACAAATGTATATGCGCATGAATCTTCATGAATATGGACATATTTACATATGTATCGAATCGTATGGGAGGACCTAAATATTTTTTTGGGGTCTGCAATAGCTAGATATATATATATATATATATATATATATATATATATATATATATATATATATATATATATATATATGATTTACAAGCACGACATAAATTATTTTATGTATTAAAAGTATTGCATGATCGGGATTCTAACATTTTTAGATTGCTCTAAAATGATGCATGTGTATATATATATATATATATATATATATATATATATATATATATATATTTATTTATTTCCATACATATACATACGCATGATTCTTAATGCATATGTATATTTTTTCATATGTATAATATCTTATGGAAGGACCTCCAAAAGTGTTCATGTTTTCCAATGTCTGGAAACGTATATATATATATATTTCCTCGATATATAGTTACCAATCAATATATATGAGTATAATTTGTAAAAATTACATAGATTCCTACATGTATGTATAACATTGCATGACAGGCCTTTTAAGGTTTTCAAAGTGCTCTGAAATTATTTTATATAAATATACATATAAAATTAGTGGATAAAAAGTGGAATGAGGTATAAATGTAATAAGGATTGATGAAAAAAAATATATATATGGAAGATTATATTACGTATACATATATTTGCATACATACATACAGGCATCATTCTCAATGAATATGTATATATTTACATATGTATAAAATCGTATCGAAAAATCTTTAAAAATTTTCATGTTCTTCAATATCTGAATATAATAAATAAATTTACATATATATGTGTATATATCCAGATCAGAGGCGAAAATGTCAATTTACAAAAATGGTTTTTCCATATCGAAACGATGACTTTCGATCGACTCGGGCACACTCAGCCAATTATTTTTCCGTCTTCCCACAATTATTCATCTACAATTTTATCGAAAAGAAAATCTCACGATTGCACGGCTAAATGTACTGAGAAAAAAATAAATAAAAAGAACGGACACGTCCGTAAGAGTGAACAACCGGCCCTGACGCGGTCTCACATACAGACGTCGTGGGGCATTCGAGAAGTTATAATCAACGTAGCAACCTCGACGTGTACGTGATATCGTATACGCGAGCCGAGCTCTGTACCCTCGGTACCTCAATGGGCGTATGTCCGTGGGCAAGACGTATATATATGTAATATATGCACGCAAGAAGAAAAAGGAACGAGTCGAATCGCGTTGGGTACATTTCAGAAACGCCGCACGCATACGAATTCGAGGGATTCGAGTTTGAGGTTGGCGAGTCCCTTTAAAAACGAACCGGCTCGTGTGTTTCACTGGATAATAATGGGAGGGATTTTAGTGACGCGATTTGTCAGGAGTTTCTTTTTTTCCGTCTAAGATACCGAATCGTTATAACTCGTTGAAGGACTGATCGCTTTTGATTAAATTAATTACGACTCATTAAGAAATAACTAATATTTATGGTATATATATATGTGTGTATATATATATATATATATATATATATATATACATACATATATACACACACACATATACACACATATGCGTGCGTTTAATGCTAAACATTTTTATGAAAATGCATTTCGGACCCATTAACAGGTCTGCATAAACTTGGGGCCCAAAAAACATGTCGATTTTCGATATTTTTTTCTGGTGAGAGTATTGGGATGACGAGATCTGGATTTTACACGCAATTAATACATTGTCTTGCCAAGGTTCACCTTTTTCTTCATTGAAAAATATCGATAAACAATGAAGTTATTGCTATTTGAACAAAATGAGGCTGTCGCTGCATGGCCTGTCGGTGGAGGTGGTTCTGGCAAATAGGGGGATCTGAGATGGTAAATAAAAAAATGTATTGTCAGTATGATAATAAAACTTTCGCACAGCCGGATACTTGGTTGAAGTTTTGAAAATTACGAAAATGGCAAGCTGTAGAAAAAACGTTTGATTTTCAACCTGAGCAAACATCTTTGATCATTTTTTAAACCAACAAATGGATAAACATTTAAAGAATCATCTGGTCATACGATAGAAAAGTTATACACCATGTTTTATCCGAATTTGAAGTGAATCGGACGAATAGATTTTGACGTACGACATACACCGTTTCGTGAAACATAGTTTCGAGAAAAACGCAAAAGAAAAAGGTTTGCCATAGCGCAGCAGATGATCTGACTCTTCACAAAAATCGATGGTATTGAGATTTCGCATCGTTGGGACGCAACGAAAATATTTTTTTTGCACATTTGGGCTACGTAAATCACTGATTTTTTTTGGAGTTTCTTTTTAGAGGTACGTAACCAAAGCGTGCAAAATGTACAGATTGCGATGAAAACAAAGGAATACAAAATCAAGAAGAGTTTTCAATGCATTCCATCGATGCAAACTTCAACATCATAAAAATCGTCATACCTCGATCAATTTTTTAATTTTTTAACTGAATCATTGTTGCACATTAAAATTAAGACCCTGAGCTATAAAGGTAAGCGGAAAAAATCGTATTTTTTAATTTAAATCGTACGCAGAAACATTATGGCGTTATACGCAGTTGCAAGGGCAAAAAGTCGTTTTTTCAAGATTTTTTTCTGGAAAAGGATTTCATTCGGGCAAAACGAAAAGTATTAGGCAGTGTAGTGGCATCTTTTAGATTTAGATTGGCATTTTTTATTTTCAAAAATATTCATTGTCATTGCTTCTGTAGGAAGTCTCCTGGAGGTCCCCGAAAAAAAAGTGTCCGGCGGTGAGCAAAGTATCTCCGGTTTGGATTATCTAAAATGAAAAAACCAAAAAGATTCTTTCAGGGGATAGATGAATCCAGGTATTGATCGAAAGAATAGTCGAAATTGTAATTTTTGACAAAATGGTGGCTCCGGAAAGAAACAATTTCGATTATCGACCAAATTTTTTTCGTTCAATCGTTGAAAAAAAATAGAACTAATTATCGGAAATCTTATTCCATCGATCAATACCTGAAGAATATATCTGACAGGGTTGTGTTAAAATTGCAGACCGATCGGTTGAGCCGTTTTTGAGAAATCGTGCTCATCGACTTTGAAAACACTGTTTTGAGAAAAACGCGTTTGTAGTTTCTCGGACGCTCGGAGACGCGCTCCGAGCGTCCTTACAAATATGTCCGTATTTCCGAGAATATTCGCTGGATCGATTTGAAATTTTCAGGGAATATACTCACATATTTGTACATTCCGAAAATGCAATAAAAAAAATCGACAAATTTTTTGACATTTCTAACTGCGTATAACCGGTTAAGAAAAATGCACCTTTTAAAAATCTTGGTATGTTCTGATAATCATGTGCAATTGATATACATGTGACATGAATATTAGTTCTATAAACTTGAATATACCTTGGGATAGTTTTCCCATCACTACATATACAAATACATATGGTACATACATTATAGTGCTAATAAAGATTTGCAAGCAATTAGAAAATGCGGAAATCTCGTGCAAAATATCTAATATACGTACTCGAGCTTGGCACGCTCCCGGAAGATTTATAGGTAAATACCGCGTTACTGATTGAGCGTCAATGTCGTTTTTATACCCACGCATACAGTTAGCGTTACAGTGTGTACAAATTGAGTGTACTGATATTTGCCCAGTTCGACATTAGACGAACTCAACCAGCAGGCATCGCGTGGAAGTAATTAGCCGTTGTGCTTACTGATTTCACAGGCGCGATTTACCGACTGCCGATAATGCTCGACGAGGGTACTTGCTATGTGTATTCTTTAACAAGCTTCGCGTTGGAACTCTCGGCTGTTCGTTGGGATTAGATTCGATCATTTATCACTGCGAGGGTTACGAAAAAGCCGGTCTTATTGGGGGTAGAAATTTTAGAGAGATTTTAGACATGATTAGAACAATTTTAGAGATCTTAGACATTTTTTAGAAGAATTTTAATGATTTTAGACATTTTTAGAAGAATTTTAGACATTTTTAGAAGGATTTTAGAGATTTTAGACACTTTTAGAAAATGCTATAAATTTCTTCCAGACATTTTAGAAGAATTTTAGATATTCTAAAACCATTTTAGAGGTTTTAGATTTTCGACTAATTTTAGAATTTTTAGAAGATTTTTAGGATTTAAAAAATCTAGAAAAACTTGACAACAAACTTAGAAAAAAATATTCAAGTCGAATTCAGTCGATATCTGAAGTAAAAAATTACCATCAGAATGAAATTATTCGAGGATCGTCGGGTCTCCCATGAAAAACGGCTAGAAAATGTCCGTTTTTTCGGACTCGTTTCTCAAAGTCTTTCGAACTATTCCAGTGTGCCGCGGACGTTTCTAAACATGCAGTAATATCCGTGCGTGCCATTCTGTTGCGAAACACTCAGAATATTCGTCTCGCTCAGGATTATGAATAATCAATACGTTTTACAAGCTTCCTCGGATAAAATAACAACCGTATTTTTTTTTCCACGAGCTATAAAATTCCGCAGCACGCAATTACCGCATACGTTTAACTCGGTATCGCTTTACCGTAATTGAATATACATCAGTCTCGCGCCGCAGTCCAATAATGCCGAGAATCCATCGAGAATTTCTTTGCGCAATTTGAACCAGTTTCAATTTGCAAGTCTACTTAACTTCGGACAATGTCTAATCCGTCCGCGGCCGCTCTTCGACACGACAAATCGGACGTTTTGCTTTTTCCTCCTCTTCTCGATCGATCGATCCATTTATCATCGGAGCTAATGAGATCTCATATCGATCTAATTGTGCGAGCGATGTTGAAAAAAAAAAATACGTGCTCACGTTGAAAATTCAAGTGTAGTACTCGCCCCAACACTCGGAGGTGGGCTCCGTGTAACGACAGTCAAGGTGAAGGCCGTGCCGCAGTGTCCCATATTACTTTACGGTCGCGTGCTCACTGACGATAACGATGCAGTATTTAGACAGCAAAGAAAAAACTTGGATCTTGATGTTTATACACGCACCCACATACAGATACATACTTTTATTTATTTATACAGGGTGGTTCATAACTTTTAGGGTTTTGTTTCAGTGCATATAGACTGTGTCATTGCGAGCAAAACGCTTTTTTCAAAAATGTCGCGCGCCAAAAATTGGCTGAGATACTCGCGTTCAAAGTCCACGTATTAAAAAATGGCACTGCAGCTGCTCAGGTGCGGAACGTGCGAGGTGGATCAACCGCGGATTCGAATTCACATTCGGACAAGTGAATGAATTTTTTTTTATGGGAGACTTTGTCCTTGGAGTGCCATATTTCAGGTGTTTACATTTTATTTTTTTTTTAAGGAAACGAGTAAAGCTTTTTGAGTGCGGTTTTTTCTTGCTTTTATTCATGATATACAGAACGTTAAAAAAAATTTTTTTTGAAAAAAAAGAACGAAAATGGCGGCCGTTGCAGCTCCGCGAAAACAAGTCCTTAAATCGCGGGTGGTAAACGGCTGACATCACTGCCCCCTCTTTGTTTATCTGAAACACAAATTCAAAGCATATTATTAATCTGTGACCCTTTGGTCATGGAATGACGGATGGGTTTTTCGTTTAGTACAAATTTTGGAAAATGGCGGCAATAAAAAAAAATCGAATTTTCGCGTTTTTTTCACATAAAAAGATAAATAATAAATGCAAAAATGTATCTATCGAAAAAACGATCCGTCATTCCGTGAAGACAATTTTCTGAGTATGCTCTCCAAATTTCAGGTCGATATGTTAATTTTAAAGTTTTGTAATGTGTTTACACAAATGTGTTTATAATTACCGCTAATCGGCGTAAACGTTCGAAATCCGGGAAACGCTTCGACAGATTTATTTCTACTTACGTGTAGATTAAGTAATAAAATAAAATAAAATAAAATAAAATTATAATAAATATAATTTTTAAAAAATCGATTTTTTGAAAATTTCAAGGACAAAGTCTCCCTTAAGGCGGGATACACATTTACAACCACCAAAAAATCGATTTGTTTTTATTTTCTTTAAACGATAGAAATATATATGTAGAATATATTCCCAAAGTTTCAAAGCGAAATTCGAAAAACTTCAAACGTTACAGCCCGACAACGTTGTGCCTCACCGCTCGGAATCGGAGCGGGTGTGAACTTCAAACGCGTTTTCCTCAAAACTGCATTATCGAAATTGGCGTGCAGGATTACTCAAAAACTATTGAGCCGATTTAATTGAAACTTGGTAGAAATATTGATAATATTGATACCTTATACTTGACGAAAATTGTTTTTGAAAAATGGGAAGAAAACTACTTTTTTAATGCATATTTTACAGAAATGTTGCGTGAAATGTTGATTTTTTGTTGTCAATGCGTGCCATTTTCTCAAATTTGTATTTCTTTCATTTTAATTACCGTCACAGAGAAACTATACATGTTCTAATTGAAAAAATGTTTGAACTTTTTTGCAAATCAAAGTCTACGAGTAGCTACACTGCACGCCGATTCGCACCTCCTGCGGCGACCTTGCTGTAACATTCTGCCACAGCACCGCCATTTTGATGATGAATTGATTTTAAAAAAATTGTTTCGTATACTTAAATATACCATTAAAGTATCCCTAAAGTTTTATAATTGTAGAATAATTATTTCTTAGTCTAAAAAATCCCTTAATATTGGTTATTTTTTCCCTGTCTAAATGTATATCTCGCCTTAATTATACCAGGGGCTATACCAGTGTGACACCTTCAAAAAATCGATTTTTTGTTGTTGCCTTTTTCGACAGTTTATACTTTCGAAAATATCATTATCATTTATATAATTTATACCAATATCATTTTATCTTGCAAACCTCGATAGGTGAATATTTAATCGCGTTTTTCGCGAAATGAGATTTTTCAAATTTGCTGACATTGTAACTCAAAGAGCAATTATCCGATTGACTTGAAATTTCAACTACGTACTCTTGAATATATTTACTCTACAATGACGTAGGATATTTTTGATTGGATGCAAATTGACGATTTGGCATTGAAAAAAACGATAATTTTATAGGCAGGAAAACAGACTTTTTTTCATAACTACGCCATTTTGTTAGATTTTGATATTTTTCGAAAATCCTACGTCATTGTACAGGAAATACCTGCCAGTTTAACGAAATTTTTTCCTTTTTCGACTTCAGCTACTTAGTTGGCCGGAATCATGTCCGCAGTGGAGGAACTTTTTTTTGGCACCCCCGAAGTCAGCGCATAAGTCGCTTGGATCTCAATATTTTTCTATGAAAAAATTATGTAATATAGATCAAATATAGCCAAATATGTTCTTAATTTTCCAATACATTTAATTGAGTACTTTTCTTCCAAAAAATTCCTGAAAATCACCCAAATTTTCAGCGTTCATACTGGTATAGCCCCTTAAGGTAGTGCACCACTGTGACGGGCCGAAAAAGCTTTTTCTGTTGTTTTGTCTACTACATTATTCATTTGGGATTTGGAAAAAAGGTATGCGATTGACCATACATTGAACTTATTTCGTGTAAATTTGCATGTTAAAAAAATAAAGATTAACAACGTTATTGATGTACAGTAGAGCCTCTGCATAAAAAAGGTGGTCCAACGGGTCGATGACGTGACTACGGTTGGTCTGAGCAATAAAAAAAAAGTTTTGTAATTTATATAAATGTAGTTTACTTTGCACGTAGCGGTTTTTCGAGAAAAAAAATCACGAAATGACGGGTGTTACAAAAAGTGTAATGTTTGCGATTTTTTTTTACTTGTATTCGGAGGCTTAAAAATACTTGAGAAAAAAAAACGTCGCTCAAGGTTCCGAAACCCTCCAAACTCCGAACGAGCTGAAACTTCGCACAGACCTCCCTTAATATTTTAAGACAACCCCTAAAGGGATTTTTGGCGACGCGCGATAGTTTTTGGGTTTCGGTTTTTTGGGCATTTTTGTTTGGACAAAACGGAGAGCGCGATAACTTATATAGGTATGAACGGAGACGTAGCAGATCCAGAAATAGTCGGTGCGCGTTAAAAAAAAAACTTGAAAATTCAATGTCTCGAAAACTATTGCGAGTCGCAAAAAATCCCTTTAGGGGTTGTTTTAAAATATTAGAAGGAACGTTTGTGCAAATTTTTAGCTTGATCAGAGGGGGGGGATTCCGGATCCTTACCTTAAAAAAAAAAAAACTTAAAAATTAAAAATCTCGAAAACTATTGCGAGTTGCCAAAAAGCCCTTTAGGGATTGTCTTAAAATATTGAAAGGAAGGTTTGTGGAAAATTTCATCTCGATCGGAGGTTGGAAGTTTTCGGAACCTTCTCCAAAACAGCTAAATAAACCGATAGTTACTGAAATTACGGAAATTCCGGTTTGTTTTTAGTTGAAAATCGGACAATTTTAGCTAAACTTATGATTCTGGCCAGGTCGAGAAAAGGCGTTTCGAGAAAAACGCGATCAAAAGTTTAGTTATACGTAAATCATCGTGCAACCTGTTCTCACTAACTCGAAACTCCTCACAATCGTCTTTTCATCATATATTTCATCCTACTTATTGAAATATTTCATGAAGTTATAGCTTTCATCGTTGGAATGCAACAAACATTTTATTTAATTTTTTTACTTCTTTATTTTTATTACCATCCAACATTTTTTTTGTAGATGAAGCTTGCAGACTCTAGTACGAATACGAAATAACGTTTGAGTAATTTCCGTAGCCTAAAGCAGCCGAAGAAATTCGAGCAATTAAAAAACAATTAAATTCCGTTGCATTCCAACGATGGAAAATTCAACGTCATAATATTTTACCATTTCCCTCGAAATTCGATACCCTCTTAACGTATGTATATTTATATGCATGGTATTTCACTCCGAACGCAATAGTGAAATATTTCATATATATGGGGTGTTCAGTTTGAAACAGCATGGTGGTAAATCTCAAGAAGGGTATTCCGGATAAATAAAACTCGCCAACAAAAGTTCCGAAGGCTACACCCGAGGTTCGTCCTGTCAATTTTACCTACAAAGGTGTCGAGCGCAATCGACGGTCGCCTTCTCTTTTTCAAAGGCAACCCTAAATTTTTATGGTGCGGTCGTATCGAGAACAAGTGAAATGAAAAAAAAAAGGAAAAAAAATTCTGAAAATTCTCAGAGTTATGACACTATGCAGCTGTGACATCTGTCAGCTGTCTATTTACTGCCCATAATTAGCCGATGCGTACTACGTGAGAGTTGCCCCGTCGCACCCTGTACGCACCACCATTTGACTTGAAAATGGAAAATTCCGGAGCCGGGACACATGGTCCTTGTTTCGAATGACCGCAGGATAACGAAATTAGTTTTCAGATTGGGCCGTTGTCGGATTTTTTTTTACGTAGGATTCGTTAATGCATTTTCTATCAGTGGGAACGCTCGATTATCACGGTCATTAAAATTCCGAGGCTCTCGAAGGACCCATCTTGAACGCGTGGAATCGTCTTGCAATCGTCGTGGAATTTTGAAAAAGTTTCGAGTTTTTTGCCTCGTGAAATAAAATTGAGATTTTCGGAATATTTTACTGGGTTTTTTTTTCTGTTTGGAGGTTTTTACCCGCTGCTGGCATTGTCGAGCAGATGACGAAATACGATCGAAGCGCATAGTAATTTTGTACCTGGTCTGTAGAGGCCATAAAGTTTTTACTATTATTGGAGACCCTTCACAGTTTTCCCACGCTGGCTTTTTCGTTCCTTCGCACGACATTGGTTCGTACGCCATCTTAGTTTGATTTATTTATCCATTTGTTTATTATTTTTTTATCTTATATTTCCTGTTTGTGTCCTGTGAGTTTTTACGTATTATCCTTCTCAATTGAACACTTTCTTGTATTCAATTTGGCTGGGGTCCGGACGAGTGTGGGTTCTATTTATTTATTATTTGTTACTTTTAATTTACTTTTTTTTACTTTGAATTTATTATGTATTTTTTCAAAAATGTTATTTATTGCTTTCAATTTGTTATTTATTACTTTACATTTATTATTTATCACTTTGAATTTGTCTTCATTACTTATTTTATTGATTCATCGAGCTCCTCGGATTAATGAGGTTGCAGCGTTAGCCACAAGCCGAGATTAAATTTGAAAAAATTACATGTTATTCCCTAGACTATACTGAATCTTCATGAATTTTTTGAAGTTTTTTCACCACAAAACACCAGAGATAAAAAATAACTAAATGTATGTAATTTTACGTGCGGTCAGACGGGCAAGTCGTCAACGTTACGAATGATGACATTTTTTTTGGCTATTTAGTACCGAGATAAGCCATTCCTAACAATGGATTAACGCAAACTAAACCTTTGTGAACATTTTGAAAACAAAACCATTTTGCCTATCGTAAACCATCAAGTTCAATATTCAATTGAACTTGATGGTTCAATTGAACATTGAACCATCAAACCTTGATGGTTCAATATTCAATATTGAACCATCAAGGTTTGACGACAGATTACAAATCTTGGCTGGCGAGTAACGAGCATTGCTGTCAACCTCAATGTCCGCAAAGTTGCTGTGAAATATAAATAATCTCGTGACATAAACATAAATAGGCATATTTATAAATAACTCAAAATTTCATTCTGAGTTGTGTAAAACATTCGCTGATGCAGTTTTTTTCTTAATAATCATCAATACTATACCGACTTTTTCAAGTCGGTAGTAACACAAAAGTTCTTCTTATTTACGTAATCAAAATATAGAAATGGACAAATTTGCCCTTTAGTTATATATTTTATGAGAAATTAGCATCTACAGAATAAATCTATACCCCGTATGCATTTTTTTGAGGTTTATTGAAAATAAATTCATGAACCGTCATTTGACAACTGGACCGCTGCAACCTCCTTAATGTATGGCTTTATTAACATATTGAGGGTTCGATCGTACTACATTTGGAGCTTCGTGTTTCTTGACCCTTTGAAAAAGCCGCCGTATCCCAGCGTGCCTGAAATTGATGCGATATATTTTTTTAAATCACCAACCAGCATCGATGTTTCCAAAATTAATTACACTCGCTCACGTTATCGAAAAAAACACGCTGCCAATATATTTCAAGGCATTTTTTTTTCCATTGCTCAAAAAACGAATATTCGATCTGTTCAATATTCTTCAATTGCATTAGTCAATTCCAACGCAATTTTAGCGCACGTGGATGTTTCAATATTTCCCGTACGATTCGTCACGCGTTATGCACACGCGAATTGCTGTTGTGTCTTGTTATTCGAATAATATTACACGTGCATATATATATATATATGTGTGTGTGTATGTATGTATGTATATGTATATGTATATATAGAAAATCAACATAAGCAAATTAATCAAAATTTGCCTTATGAACAAATATGTATATATATATATATATATATATATATATATATATATATATATATATATATATATATATATATATATATATATATATATGTATATATATATTTGTTCATATGGAAAATTTTGATTAATTTGTTTATGTTGATTTTATGCGAGACGGAGAATAACGCGTTGACGATCACGACGGGGCACACCTCTCTTTCCGTATCCAGATACAAGACGAAGGTGTGTCCTGAGTCCAGAGGCTCGATACTTCTTCCATACTCTAATTACACCGTTACTCAATCAACCGTAGTGCGCAACTGTATCGCAATTTTATTCATCTTTGTCACATAATATACACACAAGTGCTGCATACGACCATGCATCGAAAAAATGTAACGACTCTTTGTAGTCGATGTGAAAAAAATCGAATAAATTTTCGCGTTGATCCGAGCAAGAATTTTTTTTAATATACATATGTATAACGGGCCGAAGAAGATGATCTTGAAGTTCGCATCGTTGGAATGCAACGAAAATTCTTATATATTTTTATTTCCTCATTTTTATTGTTTGACAAAATATTTTTTTGCCGATTAACATTCTAGATCTCTGAATAAGCAACTTAAAAAAATTATTGCGGCTCTCTCGTAATGAAAATTTGCCGAAAGAAACTCGAGCAATTGGAAAATAATCATTTTTGTTGCATTCCAACGACGCAAACTTCAATCTCGTCGAAAAAGGTCGTTTTTTCGATTTTTTGTTGTCGACTAGATTATTCATTTGGTATTTGAAAAAAAGTACGTTATTAAGCATACATTGAACTCATTTCGTGTGAATTTTGATTTAAAGAAAATGAACACCGTTATTGAGTTATAATATAGAGCATCTGAATGAAAAATGTGTGCCTACAGCTGGATGGGTAACTTGATTAATGGTTGGTCTCAAAAATCATCATAAAAAAGTTTTATAATCTATATAAATGGAGTTCTCGTTGTACGTAGCCGTTTTTTTCGCAAAATAATCACAAAATGACGGGCGTTACGAAAAGTGGAATTTTGGCGAAATTTTTACTTGTACTCGGAGGCTCAAAAAAAACGGCTGCGTATAACGATAGCTACTAAAAATACGGAAATTTTGGGTTTTTAAATTAAAAAATCTCGTTTTTCCAGAAAAACGCGATTGACAGTTGTAGTATCTATACCAATTTTCCATATTTTAACTTGATTGTTTAAAAAATATTCGTGAATATTTAGGTATAATTTGAAAAAAAATGTAAAATAATTGATTTTTTGACTCATCACAGTGGCCTCAAAATCAATAAATAAGTTCAAAACGTTTTTCTCAGTAGTTAATTATTTTAGGTATGTGAACTCTGACGTTCGAAAATTAAGCTTCATTTTCTCGTTTTCCATTAAAATTAAGGCGAAAAAAATGGTGCCACATTTGAGTTTCTCAAAATTATGTTTTTTTTTCAATTTCAATTAAAAAATGGTTTATCCTACTTTTCAACGTGACGTGAGATCACACAATATGATGATGGGATGGAACCCGGGTAATGTGTCTCACGATTCTTCGGACATATATCGAGAGGGATTTACGACACCGAAATTGATGAAGCACGAATGATCACGACGAGTCGACCACTCGTGACTTTCGATACTTTCGCCATTGTCTGACCTTGTCACACATTGATACGCATTCTCGTATCGAAGTTTCTGTCAAAAATAGAGTAAAGTGTAGACCGAGATATAATCGAAATGGAGTGAATTTAATTAAACTTAATTCAAATTAAAAAAATGTAAGATAATTATTATGGCAGAAAAAATACAAGACGAGGAAAGAAATGTTGATGCAACTAAAAATAGAATTAAATTTAATAAAATTGAATTCACAACTATACGATAGTTCGTTTGGGAGATAAAAAAAGGACATAAATTAAGATGCAACCAAGGATGGAATTAAATTTAATGAAATTAAATTAAAAAGTACAAGATATAAAATATGAATGTAAAAATAAGAAAAGACGAAATAAATGAAGTTGCAACTAAAAATGGAATTAAATTTGACGTCAATAAATTGAATTGAAAAATATAAGATAATTAGTATGAGAGAAAAAAATGAGGAATTATAGTATTATTATACTATAGCTTTCAGTGTTATATTCAAAATCATTATAATAAGATCATAAAGAATCGTAAAATTGTTTTTAAAAAATTCATGAAATTATCATACAAAAATCATAGTGGCATGAAGATTAGTATACAAGAAAAAAACACTTTTTCTCCCATATGGAATATTTTATTCAATAAAATCAAAAAATTTCTTGTAAATCTAACATTTTCAATTTTTCTGTTGCAGGTAAGTTTCGAAAATCATTCTTCCGTTTCCGAATACACCATGCGTAGGAAAGCATTTTTCGTGAGTACGTTTTACTTCTTCGGTCTGTCGAGCGAGGCCTTCGAGATCGCGAATTTCTTAAATAAAGTACGAAAATGAATGAGGGCTCGAATGCGAATTCAAACAGAGGGGAATTACTACGGCACATTGTGATATGCGTAGTTTTCTCAAAATGTCCGCTACATTATTCCCGCGGCGGTTGAACAACAAGGACAATCGTAATGGAGACGGAGACGATATAAATCGCTCCGGGCCCGATCACTTAGAACTGAGATGATAAAATGCGATAAGTCGCGACGAGATTCAGACTCGAATTTACGTGATGCTTGAACAACTAATTAGCATCACGATGCGCTCGTCTGTCACATTCGCTATCGATCTTCTGACGTTTCTCGCGGTTTCATCGATGACCGAGGATAAAAAATGCACAACTGAAAAATCGGTTGAAATAATTTCTCAACGGGAATCGTATTAACGAATTATTATGACACGTAAAATAAATATTTGTACATGAAAACGTATCCGCGAGAAAAGTATGGCTGGAAAAGAACTTCTTCGATTCACCTACCCAAACGTAGCAATATTTTTTTTTATCACGAGAGATTATTTTATCGGTATTTTACTTACAGAGTGCACGTAAATTTGTAATGTTTGATGAACTTTGCACCGATTTTTGCGTAGATCGGTAAAAAAAAATTCAGTATACCGTGTAGATATATACAGGGCTACTGGGTATTGGTCACGATCCACAGTGTCCAAACGCCGAAAAGCTGGCCAAAAATCGGAATCATCGAAACAACGGATGGTGGTGGGTATATATAGATTTTGGGGGTCGCTGAATGCGAATCTGTTGTTAGTTTCTCGAAAAAAATGAGTCAAAAAGTCAAAAACAAGATGGCGGACCAAAAAAATTTCATATCAACTTTAAACAATAAAAAATGAGGTTATAAGGAGTTTTTGAGGTCGCTAAATCGAAATTTGACATCAGTTTCATAAAAAAATGCAAAACAAAATCCAAAACAAGATGGCGGACCAAAAAAAAATGATTATAATTGTAAATGATAAAACCTGTTGATTACGGGGTTTTCGATGTCGCTGAATCAGAATTTGACA
Organism: Ophion ellenae; assembly: GCA_963210295.1. Taxonomy (NCBI): domain Eukaryota; kingdom Metazoa; phylum Arthropoda; class Insecta; order Hymenoptera; family Ichneumonidae; genus Ophion; species Ophion ellenae. Next base: position 46,595,307 of record OY723389.1, read on the forward strand.
TTTAATCAACTTGGAAAAAAAAATTAATTAAGTTTTTTGAAAAAAAGAATTTATTGTTTACAACAAATTCATTGTTCATAATGTCAAAATCATTGGTAGTATGTATACTCAACATTAAATAACTTAAACAATTTTTTTTTACGATATTGGGCTTCATATAACGTAAAAATCATATTTTTAGCCATTTTTTTAAGTAAATTTTCAAATTGCATTTTCTCAATTTCGGGCAAATTCGGGCACAAGTTATTGGCGTCATAATTTAGTGCTATGATGCCCTTACCATATGCCATTAATTTCGGCCCGGGATCTAGCGGGACTTTCGAGAAAATGTGAAAGTAAAAGTGGCATAAAAATGACGAAATTTTGTGATTTACAAACAATAATATATAAACAATGTACAAGCACTTAAAATTTCAAACAAAACGTATTTTACTAACTTCAGATATCCCTCTCTTCGAAACAATTCACTTCACCATGAATAATTAACACTAACTTGTCTAAATTAAATGTTTAAGTCAGAAAACACGTGACATTTACGAAATTTAACCTTAACTTCACGACGCCACGCTGCCAACAAGTGTGTATTATTGGCATTGGTAATGCTGCGTTCTTGAAGTACAGGTACCAACCTAAAATATGGCACACAAAAAAGTCCTATATTTAGTAACGCGATTTTCCCTATTTTTGGCCAGCTTTTCGGCGTTTGGAACCACTTTGCGATCACGTGAAAGCATTGTAGGACGTGTTTCCATTATCGAATAACCCAGTAATGCTTTATACACTAGTGAACCATTTTCTAAATATTATTATTTTTATTATTTGTTTTCAAAGTGAAGGCAACTTTGAAAATTAATTAAAAAATTCTTGTACGGAATCAAACTTTCTTACCGATTTGTAGTTTGATGACCCAGTAACGAAGAATTATCAACAATATAATAAGAATAATTATTAGACTTGCAGAGTTTCGGACCTGTAATTCAAAAATGTTTGCAGTTTATTCTCATTTTATTGTTGATAATTCTTTATTACTGTATCTTCAAACTACGAATGATGAAAAAGTTTGATTCCCCACTCAGAAAAATTCATCAGAGTTAGTCAGGGGAAAGTTTGTTGCATACTCACGAAAATTCCAAAATTTATCCACGTCACTTCTCTCCCTCTCTCTCTCTCTCTCTCTCCCTCCCCCCCCCCCCCTCTCTCTCTCTCCATCGGGCCATTATTCTTCTGGACTTTGAACAGTCGTGAACCTGGGCTGGTCATCGGCAAATGGTGTTTGCCCATTAGGGAGACAGGCAACATGAAACGCCTTCGCGTAATGAAGAGCGACCAAAAAAATCACCCTCGTCAAATTTAAGCAGCAGTAAGGAAGGTTTTTCAATCACATAGCAAGCGCAATTTCGTTAATGAGTAATGGTAAATATTCAGAGACGAATTCCAAATGAAAGAGGGGTTCATTTTTTTCCAATGGGTTTTTCATAGTATTCGCCGATGCAAAATAAAATAATGGTAAATTTCTATAGCCTTTTTATGCCATTTAAAGAAAAATGGTTTTTTCCTCGCTGTCATTTTATTTTGCATGAATAATTGTATTATGAAAACCCCGAGAAAAATCAATGTTTAGTGATTTTAGTGATGATAGTGGAGTTGATTTTTTCTAATTTTTACACCTGAATAAATTATCATTTTATTCTCGATATAATAGAAATGGGTTCTCAATTTTTTTCAATGGTTTTTATTTATAATCGATATACATGTATGCAATCCAAATGATTTCGATTTTTGTTGCATTCTTTCATGATTTTTTTCGTTCCGCAAATATAATACTCTCTAGACTTTATTTCATCGAATCGTATCGAAACCATTTTACAAATGAGAGCCCATATGACGTTTTTCGCGATTAAAAGAAAATTAGGAAAAAAATTCAAAGTATCGACATTGCCTGAAGATAAACTATGCCCTTTTCTATCAATTGATTTTCATCAATATGTACCAACGCAAAAAATACGATAAACTAGAAAATCCGTTTTCCCAAAAAAATATAGTAGTCAAAATGAATCGACTCTCCATACGCGTGTGTCCGGATTAAAAAAAAATGATTGGTTGTGAACATATACCGATGTGAAAAAGGTGAAAGGTGGGGTACTCGTACTATAATGACACATATGAATGGTACCAAAATGGTACCATAATGAAGGTACTATACCGTAGGTATGGTAATATAGGCCAATCGATAATCCTACCAAGATCGGTAATCCTCCCAAAATATACCACTACAGTACCATATTGAAACCATCCCCCATGGAAATTTATGTATGTAAAATATATGCAGAAAATATATGCTACATATATATATATATATATATATATCGGTCGCATATATAGTGACGAAAAATAGAATAATACGTATATATTCAGTATATATGCACCAAATATATGACGCATATATGACCCATATATTTTCAATATATTTTTCTGACCAAAACATATATGCTACGTATAAACACTATATATGATGCATATATGAGGCGTATACGACGCATATATTTTAAATATATTTTCAATCTATTTTTTTGTCAGAAAAATATATCAAAAATGTATGCGTCATATATGACTCATATATGTGTCATTTATGCGCCATATATGACGCATACATTTTTGATACATATTCCTGAAAAAAAGATATGCTCTGTATAAACACTATTACAGCTAAACTTAATGAAACTTAAAACTTAAACTTAAAAAAACTTAACTTACAATTAAAGTACGCTATTACATATAAACACTATATACAGATATGCTACGCATATCTGTATATATGTGGCATATATGTACCATTTATGCAGTATATATGTGGTATGTACGCAGTGTGTATGCAACATATATGCTAAATATATGTGGTATATATGCAGGGTAAATGCTACATATATCATTGATATATGATACATTGATATACAGTAATACCACGCATATACATCTCATATATAAAAACGTTACGAAAATTAGAATTTGGCACATATATGCAACATATATTTTCAATATATGGCATACATTTCACATATATTACAATTATTAATAAAATAAATTTGCAGTATATTTTTGCGCATATAAATTTCCATGGGGGCATGATATCATACCTTTTAGTACCATTACAGAACTATTATATCATTTCGTAACATTACTTTTTGGCCCTTATTACCTATACAGTACCTACCGTTATACCTTTTGATACCACTACAGTCCCATTATACTTTGCGGTACCATAACAGGACCATTATACTTGTTGGTACCATTACAGTACCATCATATATTTTGGTACCACAACAATACCACACATACATGACTTCGACTACCAAACCACACCGAATTTCAACCTTCAATCCGTTATAATCCGACTTCCTCATGCGTTTTGGAAGAAACCGTGACAGTCGACTGCAATCATCGTTCCACGGAACTTCCCAAAATTCACCGAAAAAGCCACTTTTTTTATTGACTACATAATTTTTAAGATGGAGTCGCTTCATCTCGACAGACTCGCCCAAACGAGGTCGTTTCCGCGCAACCTGATGCGCGTACTTCCGCCGTTATTTTTCGTCTCTTCTTTTATTAACGCCAATAAAGCGAGCGATGTCGTCGCGGCCTGTGTGTACACGGACTTCGGCGTGTTTTTCTTCGAGTCTGGAGGAGAGCCCAGGGGAGGGCCCTCTATATTAGACCTGTTGTGACGTTGTGGCGATCGCGTCGCGACGGCGGACCGTCAACTCGCACGATAACCTTTATCGATCGAAGGACGCGAATTTTCGTCATTTGTATGACAGATAGATGCATCCGATACGGGCATGTCATTCGGAGCGCGATGATAATGCCAAGATACGATTTATACTTGACGATAATTCGTGCGATCATGTCCGCCGGTCCGTGTGTACGTGTGCGCGCCTTGGTAACATTGATCATTTTAATCGACCAACCGGCGAGCCACCTTATTTTCATAAACGTATCGCTGGGGCGTGCGCTTCGATGTAGGTACTTGCATAGTGCAGAGTCTTTCTGGAAAACGCCACCGTCTGCCCTCAGAGTGAGAAAACGTCCGTTCGACGGACCTTCTCTGCACTGAGAAAAAAAAATCATTGATTCAATATCATTGGTGTTATTTTATGAAATTTCGTTGATTCAATTGTAAAATTGTTGGTGTAAATAATCGGATTACTAGTGCAAACAAAATGCTATTGACTTTAACGGAGACTTTGTCCTTGGAGTGCCATATTTCAGGTGTTTGCATTTTTTTTTTTTTAAGGAAACGAGTAAAGCTTCTTGAGTGCGGTTTTTTCCTTGCTTTTAGTCATGATATACAGAATGTTAAAAAAATTTTTTTTTGAAAAAAAACCAATATGGCGGCCGTTGCAGCTCCGCGAAAACAGGTCCTCAAATCGCGGGAGGTAAACGGCTGACATCACTGCCCCCCCTCTTTGTTGATCTGAAACACAAATTCAAAGCATATTATCAATCTGTGACCCTTTGGTCATGGAATGACGGATGAGTTTTTCGTTTAGTACAAATTTCGGAAAATGGCGGCAATTTAAAAAAAATCGAATTTTCGCGTTTTTTTTCTCGCATAAAACGATAAATAATAAATGCAAAAATGTATCTATCGAAAAAACGATCCGTCATTCCGTGAAGGCATATTTTCTGAGTATGCTCTCCAAATTTCAGGTCGATATGTTAGTTACAGCGGTCAGGAGAATGTCAGCCATTTTTAAAAACGTGTTTTCGAGAAAGACGCGTTTAAGGTTTTGTAATGTGTTTACACAAATGTGTTTATAATTATCGCTAATCGGCAATGCCTCCATAAAGGCATCCCTCCTCTTCTTCTAGCTGCTCATTTTGAGCCGCTAACATCTCCCGCCGATTTCAAGGACAAAGTCTCCCTTAATAACATGATCAATTTTAAAAAGAATTTCTTTCGAATGATATATTGTTAGCCGAGAATAATACATTATTGAAAGTATCTAAAAAATTATCGCGAATAACTTATATAGTTTTTAAAGCATTTTCTGCAACGAACAAAAAAGCGTTTCAATTTATAATATGAATATTTTTGATTCGAGTGCACAAGAAAAATTGAATTTCGCTCGTTCGATTCAGATAAAATTTCTATTGAGTAAATATTTTATTTTATTTTTTTCACCATATCCGATATTGATTTTCAAGTACATTATTCGTTATAAAATTAGTATTTTATTTTGATTGAAAAATATTAAGCAAATGTCTGAATTCGTTGAAAAATTATGCGAAAATAAAATTTGTTTCTTGCGCATTTGGTTGAAATTCAACCAAATCATGGCCGAGCGTCACCGAAATTATGGGTGTGAGGAAACCCGTAGTTCTCGGAGTAACCGCTAGCAGCCGCGCGCGCGCCCGTTTCTCGTAAGCGTAGCGCGAACCGAAAATCTACTTAAGGGAGGATTGTCTTTTTTTTTTCGCAAAATTTACCGCTTTTTGGGAATTTTTTTGTGAAGAAAGTATACAACGGAAAACTTGTGAAACTTGGCATATAGTTTTATTGATCTGTTTACTACATACAAAAAAAATTTTAAACAATTTCATCAAAAAATCCGCGTCCCACCCCCCTCGACGCGCGATGGTCCTTTTTTGATGGTGTGCACGATTACAGCCTTCACGTTCATCCTGCAACAAAAACCCAAAAAGCATTTTACTTTAGACACATATAGCTATCGTTCGATGAAGGGAAAAAAAAAATTGACGATTTGGTGACGTTTTGAACTTGAAGGACCGATTTTTCGAAAAAAATTGATCGATTTTTTGTTATAAATAAAAAACTATTAAACGTATTGCTTTTTTGCTTCATCAAACGATAAAAGGATGTCAGCTGAGCATTCTGTCCAAATTTGAAGGCAATCGGTTGAATAGTTTTTGAGAAATCGTGGACACCATCAAAAAAGGACCATCGCGCGTCGGGGGGGGGGGGGCGGATTTTTTGATGAAATTGTTTAAAAAATTTTTTGTATGTAGTAAACAGATCAATAAAACTATATGCCAAGTTTCACAAGTTTTCCGTTGTATATTTTCTTCACAAAAAAATTCCCAAAAAGCGGTAAATTTTGCGAAAAAAAAGACAATCCCCCCTTAAACGCCGCAGAAACTCTAAAGAGCATCGCTTCTTGGCCTGTGGCTAAGGATCAAAGTGTAGTATCTGTTCTTATCAGTTGAATATTCGATATTCTCTCCATGGATATTCCATTGGATACCTGATATTCTCTCCACCATTATCGTTGATGATCATTCTAATGCTCACTTTTTATTTAAGATTTAAAACAAATTGAAAAACTTACGTTCCATGGCAAATTCGTTTCGATGTAGTAAAGAAATAATTAATTCTATTGATTATATTTTTGTACGAAATAAAAAATATTGTAGCAACCGCTTAATTATTTCATCCATACATCTACGGATTGTATATAGGATGATTTCGATAGAATATCATTTTATTTGAAGGATAATGTAGATATTCGGAGAACAGAAGAGCTTTTTCAAATAAAATAATGTGTCATTTAAATCAATCACATTTTCCAATATTTTATAGTATTGTAACAATCTCATATATCGGTGGCACTCCGCAGCAGCACATTTATTTGGATCAACCAATATATTTTTTTGATTCAATTGGTTTTTTTCTCAGTGTGGGCGTCGAAGATCCAAGGTCTCGTCGTGATTCAGAAACTTCGGGTTCTCGCTTTATCGGCGTTGCTATTTAAGTCGGGTTAGGGTAGGCTTGGGTTAATAGAAACATGGGTCAAATGAAACAAGTTGAACAACTCGAAGACGATTAGTGACGTTAGCGATGGTTCTAATCATCATTACTATGAATATCCTAGTTGAGTTTATTGTGGTCAGTACCTACAACATTTGGGTTTTTTGCTGTTTTTTTGCCGATAAATTATTTGAAGCGAGGGTGTGGGGGCAGTTGAAACAAACGGTTCGGGGTCAATTGAAACGTGTTTCTATTTACCTCGAACGAACATTTCATACGCAGGCATGTTTTCCAGATCTTGTTTTATTTTTCAGATGTCATGAAATCTCCCGGAAAGTAAGATAATATTAAAGAACCTTGATATACCTTCATCGATACTCAAACTGAAATGAAAAGCAATAAAACTTATTATTTTGATTGATAGTATATTTTATTTACAACAAACATATTTTATCACTGCATACACATAATTAACAGTACCTGGGTGTAGTAGGAACATGAGTTCAATCAGCTGAAAACACCTATTTCGACTAATCCCAGGCAATGTTTCGATTGACCCCGACACGGGGTCAAATGAAACGTTTTCCGAGACTCTCTAAATAGCCTCTATCTGAATTAAGGGGCTATATACAGTCAGGAGGCTCAAAAAGATCGATTTTTCAAGATTTTCTCTTTAGAAGACCTTGAAATCTATTAATGTAAAAATGTTTACACATATTATGGTAACTTTTAACTGTATTTTAACATTTTTTATTAGTAAAAATAATTAGTTTGACAGCTGCTATAGCTGATCTCTGGGAGCATAGTTAAAAAAGGCGTCTTGCCGTGAGCACGGTATCTCTGGACTGGATCATCTAAAATGAAAAAAAAAACAAAAGAATTCCGTTGATATAATGGATTATCTTGTAATCGATCGAAGTAATAAGCAAAATAATATTTTTGACATGGCGGCTTTTCAAAACAAAAAAAATCGTTTTTTGACAAAAATGTAGGCCTTAAGTTGTTTATAAAATGGAAAATATTTATCGGTGAGAAAAAGCCTTCAATTAATTATTAAAAACTATACTTGAAAAGATTGTGTTAAAGTTGGAGACTGATCGGTTCAGCCGTTTCCGAGAAATCTTGCTCACCGACTTTAAAAACACAGTTTTGAGAAAAACGCGTTTAAGGGGCTGTACCAGTGTGACCGCTGAATATTTAGGGGATTTTCGGGAATTTTCTGGAAGAAATGTACTCAATTAAATGTTTCGGAAAATTAAGAATATATTTGGCTATATTTGACCTATATTACATAATTTTTTCCTAGAAAAATATTGAGATCCAAGCGACTTATGCGATGCCATCGGAGGCGCCCCAAAAAGTCCCTCCACTGCTAACAATGACGTAGGATTTTCGAAAAATTCCAAAATCTAACAAAATGGCGGAGTTATGAAAAAAGTCTGTTTTCTTGCCTATAAAATGGTCGTTTCTTTCAATGCCAAATCGTCAATTTTCATCGAATCAAAAATATCCTACGTCATTGTAGAGTAAATATATTCAAGAGTACTCAGTTCAAATTTCAAGTCAATCGGATAATTGCTCTTTGGGTTACAATGTCAGCAAATTTAATAAATCTCATTTCGAGAAAAACGCATTTAAAGATGTAACTATCGATTTTTGCAAAATAAAATGATATTTACCATAAAAACTACTAATCAGCTATACTTTTTGAAAGTTTAAACTGTTGAAAAAGGCAAAAAAATCGATTTTTTGAAAGTTTTACACTGGTATAGCCCCTTAGGGTTTCAAAAGCACTTTACAACGGTCTAACACGTTATTAAAAATGTGCGTGTAACTTCGAGAATATTCGCCGAATTGACAAGAAATTTTCTGTGTGTGTACTTAAATATGTGTACATTACGAAAATAAAATAAATAAAAAATCGATTTCTCGAAAATTTTAACTGTATATAACCCCTTAAGGACATATAAGAAGTAAAATCAATGCTGCTATCATATAGGCAGATCATCCAGCTATAATTAAAGCCCATTACCAAGGTAGGGTATAAAATGAAGTCACACTATCCGAATTTCTCAAAAAACATTACAATTGACCCCAGCCTACCCTACCCTTCCCAATTGAAGCCTTTCCTGCCACTCCCTACCCGCACTTCGTTGATCTAACCTGACTGCCGTTGCGTCGCACATCCTTCCCGAGGGGAGAGATACCTTTAGGCAAGGAACAAATTGCTGATTTTCATGGATTTTTTAAGGAAATATTTTTTATCTTTCTCGAGACTTAGGTTGTGTTTTATGACTACTTTTGGCTGTTACATGGTATTTAAAAAAAAATTAACCTTTAAAAATGGCGGAGGGTGGCGTGGTCTTCTAAACGGGTCTTGGCGGACGTTCTCAGACGGCGTGACACGTAGTGTCGCCGGGATAAATAATAAAAAAAACTGATGAAGATTTTTCTTTCATCAACACTCGTACGCAGAATGTAAACCAAGAAAATGTGAGAAATGTTGAAAATCGATTAAATGGCACGCTTTGGAATAAAAATATTGAATTTTTCAAAAATCGTTTCCACATTTTGCAATAAAAAAATACTTTTGAGCATTGAAAATGCTTTTAAAACTGTAAATGTTCGTTAAGGTAGGCTGGATATAGGAGTCTGAGTTAGCTGGATGTCACACGAAACTAACGCTATCCTCACTTCACTACTACTGTGTTGTAGTAGAGTGGGGGGAGCTGCGACATGCTGAATGCCTGTGATCGGTTGAAAAATGCAACCTTACATGTAGTATCATCCGAAAAGTCTGATCACATTTTTAATACCATGGAATAGTTGAACTTTGTCTAATCTGTAGATTTTGTTTCCATTTTATCGAAAACATTTGGAATCATGTTTTAGATGACAAGGTTAGAAAGATTTATACCAAATTTCATCAGAATCGATCGAATAGATTTTTAATCTTTCCTTTTAAAAAAGAATCATGAGAATCAGCAAATTTTTTCCTCGCCTAAAGGTATCTCAGGGTTAGGGCTTTTTTTATCAGAGATTGTTATACCAAGTCGAAGTCATTGAGAATAATTGCGAATCAGAGACTACTTTATTTTACCGTTAGCAGATTTTTTGTTGGTGGATGTCGATCTTGTTGTTCGACCCTCTCAAGGAGATTTCCCGAAGACGAGATGTAGCTAAATCGAACTCTGGCATCCGAAAACGGCAGATTCTACCCATTTCTTCAAAATTCATGAGCCTGTTTTCCAGATAAAATTTACTAGTACATAATCGCTCCCTTAAGGGACACATCAACCGGCCTGAAGATCGGATCTTTTCGGAATCTTTCGCAGGGTAAAATTTAAAAAATGTCGGGAAAATATTCAAAATCCATTGTTTATTGATACTTTGAGTACATGATTATTTCTTATTTAAAACTAAATGATTATTTATTGTTTTATGATTCCGGAATAGTTTTTTGGTCTATTAAGACACGCAGAAGAACAGACAATAATAATTCCCAATAGAAAAAGGGTATTTCATATGCTGGCGGTTTGTAACCCCTTAAAAATCACAAGTCATGATTGTTTTTCACTTTGTTACGTCATGTCCGAAAATTGTAACCATAAGGGCAAGTCATTCCAACCTCGAAACAAATTTTTGATGTGTTAAGCCGCGTCATAAAAAACCTACGTTTGGAAGAATCCGCCTGAAATCACAGACATCAGGATAATTAATGTACGATGATTTCATTGTTAGTAGAATATCATTGCGCAGAATTGAATCTAGGTATTCAGCCATCTTGATGAGATTCTCCAAAGTCGGGATCTAAATAGCTTTCTCGCACCCAAAAAACGTTGGATGTACCCCAATAGAGCGCTGTCAAAGTCTGTACCACCTGGGAACGCGAGTATGATGGGCGTCTCAATACCCGTCTTTGTAGTCAGGCCAGAGCTGTACTTTCGGCCTTGACCTTGAAAGTCTCTCGATGATTGATGAAATTCCTGCCAGTGCCGAGTGCTCGGGCAAAACGTCCGGTTGATAGATGAGCCAGTCCTCTTTTCACTGTTTGTCAATATCTCTATTGAGTAATCCGAAGTGCTAGTTACTGTGAAAATGTCAACAAGCAACGAGTAAGCTTGCGTCAGAACACGAAGATCATGTCGCGAACTTTTTTTTCTCCCTACGGTATAAAATGAGAACTGTTATGTTCTTTTCGTGATCGGCTATTCCCCGAGGGCTTCAATTTCCGGTTGACATACCGATGTGCAGTCCATTTGGGATTCCACATGGGCTGTCATATCAGATCATCAGCTTTTCCCTGGCAAGGTCGTTTCTTTTGCATGGTCCGTCTGCTTGATGGAGGCCGACCACTGTTGAGGGCCAAGCCCCATTCACCATTAGTGGTCCGCCACCGCCTTTGGGCCGGAAATCCAAAGAGCTTTCCTTCCCTAACCCAACAATAATTGGGTATCAGCGAAGTACGTTGTTTTTCTTCGAAATAACTCGACCTTTGGGGTCTTCGTAGAAGCTAGCACCAGGGACGTTTCAATATCAAACGGATAGATAGGCAGCCACTTAAATTATCGTTATTCACAGGCTACGATATACGTATGCCACCCAATCGCCAGGGAGACGCTTTCAAGGGGAATAGTTTTTTTTCCTTGTAGGGTTTGCCTTGTGTATCTGCTGTATCTTTACCCTTCGTATGGACATTACCGCACCCATTTATCGACTCGACATTGGACAATGACCGCTGCGTGACAGTAGGCGAGTGAAGAAGAAGAACGATGGCCAGTGATATACTCTGATGGCGGAATAAACATCAGGCTAAGGTCAGAGGTGACCGTCGCTCGGCCTTCTTCCTTCAACCTCCCCAGGCTTTTCTGTTTTTGCCGCTATATTTGCATGCTTGGAAGTCGTTAGATGCATGAGCTGATAAAAATGGCCGAATCGAGCGTATTCTATGATTGAACGATTGCACGTTGACAAAGTGTAATGCATGAGAGAGTGCGGTTTAATTGATAGAGCTGTTCGATCGTTGGAATCGGAATATTTCTTTTCTCACGAGGACCCGCGTAAGTTTTGATTGGATGAGCTGGACAACGAGGTGGCAATATATGGAAATTGTTGATCCCCTGGGTCAGGAATGCTGCATTTCCTTGAAGCATGAAGTGGAACGAACTCAGGCTCATTGGCGAACTGAAGACACCTCATTTGTAGGTTAGGTACTTTACATTCCAGCAACATTTCCTCACTTGTAATGTCTGTTCACGCGGTCCATCCCGTATCTTCGCCTGCTCGTAGCACGAGAATCGATCATAATTCTCCGCGTTGCACCACGTTTCGTCATACGTAAACTGTCTTGTGTTTGAAGTTCTGAAAACTTGGCGTAACTGAACACCTCTAGACACATGTCTAAAAGGCGTTTCGTATGTTGCCGAGTGTTAAGACTACTGCGTCACGTTTGATTGTTAATCAAATATTCGTAGCACGGCGCTTTCCGACCTTGAAACTCTCATGATCACTGCGGACTCGGCCCCGCCCCTGAAACACAGTTTATCCGCGACATCCCAGACCATTCTTTCCCGATCACTGTGCATACAATTTACAAAGCCACCAAGTACACAGAGATGTTCCCTCATGCCTGATGGCAGCTTCAGGTCATCCGATATTCCCAATCTTCAAGAGCTGTTATCCATTTCAACGTTGGTATTTCTTCAATATCATGAATACTTACACGAACTTCAGCAAGCCAGGCTGAACCCAAAGTGAGGAACTGATCTTTGATCCTGACACAAACTTCTGGCATTTCCTGGAGTACTTCTAGAGAATGCCAGATGAGCAGTTCCAGTGAAACTGCCCGATAAGCAGCGTCATCCAAATGAGTATCGTCATTGAAACGACCAGTTGAAGTGACCAGGCCATTCATTTGAAGGACCGTTGATGCTCCATTGTTCTTGAATTACGAATTCCGAATGAAGTATCCCCCTTTCCATCTTGAGTCAAGTTGCAGCGTACTGCTGGATTGGAAGTTACGTGATCGCGGCAATCTTTATTCATCAATATCGAGCGAGCAGGTATGTGGGGAGTATGTAAAAAATAATGCAGCAGCCTATCGCGAGTGGAGGTAGGAGTGCAACGAAACGCGTTAGCTTCCCTAGTAGGAAATCAACACCCGCGGCTGTTCCAGCTCAATCGAGTCACATTAGACATCAAGATAGGCAGCTTGCCTTCTCCGCGTCTTCAAGCCTCGTGATCTTCTCCCCCACGCTCCCCCAATCTGCCCCCCTCTCTCTCTCTCTCTCTCTCTCTCTCTCTCTCTCTCTCTCTCTTTCTGTTTAGTGTTCGATCTCCCCACTTCCGTTCAATATGGCTTATACGAATAGCAGCACGGGACGGTTGTCGGTCCGAGGGAGGCAGTCTGCTCTACTGTGCTCCTGGCAGGTCTACATAATCCCCCACCTATCGGACGACACCTGTCGGTGTATAGTCGTTAAGCCGGTGCAGACGAGCGTGCTCTTTCCGCGTCTCTGCTTATACCCGAGCTGTGCTCGCTCTCTTGGCCTCGCGTGTGGCTTGCGCCTGACATATTACAACAAACCCCACGGCCCCCTGGTTCATCGAGTTCTCTCGTGTTACAGCTCGCGGGCTGCACACCCCGCTGCAAATACACATACACACATATCGATATCACGGTTCTCCCCTGCACTTCCGCAATCAAAACCCTCGGGACTTGCCACTCGTGATTGTCCATTTGCCACCTTGACGTTCGATCGAGCCTCCAGAAAGGCAGGTTCCTCCAATATGCGGGATCGCCTGGGTGACTGTGCGCGGTTGTGCTCCAATATCACATTATCGCAACGGGTTTCCATCAAGTGATCAACGACTGCGGAAGAAACGGGCTGGAGAACAAGCAGCCTGGATGACATCCTGCTGATGTGCACTTGAGGTCTTTGGGATCTTGATTGCTCTGGATGCTTAGTAGACTTTTGGGTCTTCCAGCATCCAATGCCGATGGCCTTCACGCGAAATCTTAGCGGAAGTGAGCAACCTGGAAGAGCAACGATACCGATACGTAAACATTGAACGCGCAGAAGAGATCTGACCTTCGTGGCGCGTCTCGGTATCCCGACCTTCGCGAAGTTCCGGTTTCTCATCGATACGCAGTTACTTCTCGTTTCGCGAGTTGAATCGCCGGCAGATTCACCCGAGTCTTTGACGCCGGTTTCTCGTCCCGACGGGAATTCTCCTACAGTCCCGAAACACGTCTCTTTGTTTGATTTCGCCGCATTGGGACTAGCTACCTTGCGATCGTCTCCACCTGTACGCACAGACACACACATGCGTATGAACGTGCGAATACGCGCAACGCAAATATAGGTGTTTAGAGGAACTTGGTGATACCGAGGTCCATAAATTACTCGAAAACACGAGGTAACTGCAAACAGAGTTATCATCGTCGCGGCAGAGCTCGTAGATGGTTCTTCATTAGTCGCGTCGCGCGCCGATTCTGCCTCGACGAGGAAACGAGACGAGATTACGACAAGCCCCAACACAGATTGCCATGGATTTTGTTTTTTTCGTTTCCGCGTCTGCGAGAACTCGCGGCAACGAGGCGATACGGAGATTGACGCGAAATTGGACAAACTACCAGTGAGTCGGTTGGGAAAAGTGCCGAAGCGGAGGGGAAAAACGACAGTGACAAAAGACGACATTTGTCACAACAACAAGTGTGATCGTGATAGATGTTTCGAGCATCGTTCGAACGTGGCAACAATGATTATCGAAGACGCCAATGAACAACCAACTGAGGAATTCGTCGGGACCGTAACGGTCTTCATTGAGAAGATCAGCTGTGTAAATCGCCGCAGCACGTGACACAGAGGTTCCCATTTGCATAATCACCAGACTCCGATGGAGCAGTAACTATAGGGCGTCTCTGCATCCAGCGGCAAACTGATTTTATCAGATCTCTCGAACTTCCAACCGTCTCGGTGGCGTTTTCGAAACCGATCGTAGCCGAGATCGGTATGACGCAGACGGCAAACTTCCGAGCCACGGTATTTGATGTAGCTCGAAATATTCGGTGTACCAAAGGCAACGTGAATGAAGCTGGCTTCTCTCTCCTCAAACGTCAAACGCTTTTGGCGCGAATGGACTTTGAACTCGTCGAGAACAAACGCCGCGGTTCGATGACTCGTGACAAGGAGAAAAACTCTCGCGGCTGGAGATCGTTGAGACGGAATCGCTGATGAACTTTCAGATCGGTCGATCTCGGGGCAAATTTGATCGATGAATATTGACGTTTCTCAGCGTTTAAAGTTCGCGAAGGAAAGGCTGATTAATTCAAATAGGACTTCAATTCCAGTTGATCGAGAATCTGTGAATCTTGTTGATTGATCGGATAATCAAGGCTTCGATCATCAACTTTGGCATCTTCTAGATCGGGCAGGTTCGAAAATCCCTAGGGGGAGTTGGACACGGACAACAGTCATTTTCGTTGATAGTCAATCTGTCGATTTTCATCCATACCGACAATCCCTCATACCCTCATCGCCGATTATGGTTTTAGTGTTTAGTTGAGTGAACGGGAAGTGACCGTTGATCGACGGTTCCGTCGCTCCTCTTCGAGTTTCGAGATAAGTGAGTATCATCGTGGAAGGCGCACTCAAACAACGAACATACCGTAAGAAGATTGTAAATTTGCGGATCTTGTGGCCCGTCAAACAGTGACGGTTAAAATTCTTAACTGTACGGGAACGAGTCGGACTTTGCGCTCGTTGATCGAGACACGGAATTTTGACAAGTAGACGAAAAAGTACCTCCGAAGTGACGTGTGCCTTCAAGACCTGCCCTGTTGATCCAGACGGCAGGTGACACGAGCATCCGTGAGTAACGACGAGGCGGACTTTGCTCGGTAAATCTGGATAATCTTGGCGATCGGAAGTTTCGCCGGTAAAGTGAGACGGGAAATATCGGCAGGGAGGGATGAAGAACAATGGACAAGTGGAGGAGGTAGGGCCTATTTATCACGATGTTTTCGCGTGTCTTCTTTGAGTCGACGATCGTACCATACCGATAATCCGTTGCCGACGTAGAAGCTGCATTCAAAGACGAATGAATACCGTCTCGGCAATTAGCGACGTTTACCGAGGACACGAAAATCTCCGGTCGTTACCACCACTCCCATTGATCCAGTTGATGCAGAAGAGTCAACGAAGCTCGCGACTATAAAGTTGCCACTTCCACCCAAACCTGAATCATACGCGCGCGACATTTCATCGTTAGCATCGCGAAGAGATCGGAAAGAGCGAGAAAAAACACGTTTCATCCGATCGGTTCGCTCACAATCATGATAAACGAGACATCGTTGTTCAATCCTTTGAATAATCGATCAGCGCCTGTCTCAGCCTCGACTATCTTACTGATCAATTGTTCGACAAAGTTTCTGCCGAACTTTGCCGATCGTCTCGACGGGTTTTTGCGCCACGAGCGTTTCGAACTTTGCCGAAACGTTTTTCCTTCCGACACGGGAACCGAACAATAGTCGAGTGCCATTGGACTGATAGGTAACGACCAATTTGCCGATTCCGTACCGGTACACAACGGGGCAGGACGTTCCACTACGATCGGAAACGATCTAGCGAAGAGTGCCGATCTTTTTCGCATATTGAAATCGTTAACGAACCGATTTTCCTCTGTGTCGACGAAATATCGTTTCACGGTGATTGTGAAAATTGTTGAAGTGAAGTGATCTACGACCAATCTGAACAGCCGATTTGTGCGCAAAAAAAATCGAGAAAAATGCTAATTTAATTTTTTTGGGTATGGCACGTGGTTAGAAGTTATATGTTTTTTTCTTACGTTGTATATTTTCGATCTATGACATAATAATAGCAGTCGCGATCCTTAGTCGGGCGATTGTGTGCCGAGCTTGATCGTTTCGTGCGATAAAGAAAATCGCTCGTGTTTTGTTGCGTAATATTTGCAGTCGGCGTGCGCCGACGAGTCAACCAAAGGTTGCACCGATTTTAAGTAAATACGCGAAGTAGACGCGCGGGTGAGCAACATTTTGCAAAACGGGCCTTGCAGATTTTCCGCTCTTGATCGATAAATCGGCACGAGAAATTTCGCGTTATTGGTGATCGTTCGTGCAAGTGAATACGTGAAGGAAAGGATAAATTGTGGACGCTGAAATCGTTCTGGGTACAACGAAAATTACAAAAATGGATCCCAAGGATCGCTATATCGTTCAGGGTATCGGTAAGTCACTCAATTTCATAAATGGCGGACGTTTTTTTTTGGATATATATCGAATCAAGTGTAATTAAAATCATTTACAGTGAGCAGGAAATTAGAATAAAATCAAAAAGGGTCTTATGCATCGAATAAGCTCGGTGGAGGTTTTTCAAAAATATTTTGTACCAAATATAATTCAATTTCTATATAACAAAATTAAAAGATCCTTTTTCGGTTGAATGAATCGTAACTACGCATCGAGTAATTTTTCAACAAATTCATGTTTTTGGTATGAATTGATAACTTTTTGAGACCATTTAAGGGGTTAGGCCACAGTAACGGGTATAAAATCATGTGCGAATTTAACAATTTTTTTCGCATGAAAAAGTGATTCACTCATAAAATTAATTACACATCTATTTAGTACGCATATCAAGCTGTTGGAAAATATATTTTTTTTTTTCGATGTAAAAATGCCCGACTCCTAATATTTTCTTTTGGTATCTTTTTTAGGCGCTTCGCGGCGTGACATTTAGTATCCACAATTTTTTACCTAGAACAAAAAACAAAAATTCTCGTCCATCTACATTAGAATACCTAGAGAAGTAGGAACGGAATTGATAAAATATTGTTTTATTCAAAAGTTGTAGGTATTTGAACATAAGAAATGAATTTTCAGTGAAAAATTTCGTATAAAACTTTCGTTCAAATACCTACAACTTTTGAATGAAACAATATTCTAATGTATTCTAATGGAGATTGGCGAGACTTTTTCTTTTTTGTTCTTGGTAAAAAATTGTGGAAGCTAAATGTCACGCCGCGGAGCTGTTAGATAGCAAAAGAAAATATGTGTGGGACATTTTGTACATCGAAAAAAATATATATTTTTTTTCTAATAGCTTTATATTCATACTAAATAGATGCGTAATTAATTTGATGAGTGAATCACTTTTTCATACGAAACAAAATTGTTAAATTCGCACATGATATTATACCCGTTACTGTGGCCTAACCCCTTAAGATATTTCTGACGAATTAAACTGCGCCGATTGATCGATTAAAAAAAACAACATAAACACGAAAGGTTAAAAATAAAAAATGGTTAAAATTGAAAATAAAATCGCAGCGAAAGTTAATGAAATATTGAAGCAAAATCTAAATGAAACATGAATCAATCATATAGACGATCCAATACTCCGTCATCTTTGTTGTCATTCGTCTTACGACGTTCCCCAACATATATCTCGACGGCGTACAAGTGCGGCCCGTAACTACTTCCGAATGGGACGAGAGCGGATCCGCGGAAATTGCGCTTGCATTTTATTTGCATCGTTAGCGATAAAAATGTGAGCAAGCACGCGAAGAGTTTGTGATTGACGCCCATCCGGAAAAGTGCGCATAAATAATAGGCTCCTCGAAGGACACAACCGGCCGCGACCTTGCCTCGAAACTGCAATTTAAGTGTTTTTTTACAATTATTTTTCACGTCCGTCATTCGAAAATATAACAGCGCTTGAAATATTTGGACGGAGTTACACTTTTAAATTTACGAGCCCGATAAAGCGCGAACAACGGTGCAATGAGAAAAAAAATATATTTTTAGCTGCAATTTTCTCGGCTGCTTTTTCTCAAGCAACGTCGACCGGTCTTATCGCTCGTGCGAACATCGTAATTTATTTTTCTTTCGGGTGAGCATCGAAAAAAATGTTATTTCCATTTTTTTCGATTTTGATTTTCGAGAAAATGAAATGGATTTTGAGCGTCGAAAAAATATCGAGAGCATCCGTCACTTTTTTGCGACGAAGATGACACTTCACTTGTCAACTTTGACATCTTCACGTTCTCGATCGGTAATCACGAAAATAAGTCACTTTCGATATTTTTTTTTTTCGTCGCAGTTGTACTATTTGAGAAAGTCTCGAGGAAAACTCAAACTCAATTGGGATTTTCGGCATTCCTACACGCTTTTATACCGTTATCGGTGGTAACGCGGGAAATATCGATATACCTGTTTCTCAAGCTGGCACAAAAAAGAAAAAGCAGTCGTCGCCAACGGCAAAGCTTCGAGTAAACAAATTTTCGGCCTGGCTCGACGAACTTACGTGTCTGCCTTCGTGGTTCATTGACTCCCAGTCTCAGTCGCAGCGATGTACATCTGCTCTTCTTTTCTTATTTTCTTTCTTCGATTCGCGAGCCCGCTACTGCGACGGAGATTTTTTTCATCACTTTCAAGTTGCGCAATGCTACCGGCGACCAGGAACGACGAGATATTTTCTCCTTTTTCGCTTCGAAAAATGCATTTTGGGTGACCTTGTATTTTGTCCTGGAATTTTGTTTTTAGGTGTGTTTCCGCATTATTGACACAATTAATGAAGTTCGTTGATCGTTGATGAAAAAGTGTTGGAAATCATCGGCGGTCGTTTTTATTGCATTTGGTCAGTTCAGGACTCGTTTTGTTTATGTGTTTGGTTTTTTTTGTTTCTTACTAGCGTAGCATTTACTTTGACGCACTTCTTTCTTTTTATCTGGCTTCAGAACTTTTTGCTTCGACGAAGCTGTTCTCATTACTTTTAGATTGGCGGTAGCAATGATCAGAGGTTTTACCTAAAAAGGTAAATCCACCAAAGTTTTTCGTTGATTTCGAGAGTTCGTTATTAAAAATGTTTAATTATTTTTAAATTTTGTCGAAAATATCTTCAAAAGTTAGTTTTGAAGTAAAACTAATTTTTGAAGATATTTTCGACGAAATTTAAAAATAATTAAACATTTTCAATAACGAACTCTCGAAATCAACGAAGAACTTTGGTTTTCAATTATTTAAATTACTAGAACACAGGATATTAGGATTATTGAATATAATAAAAATATAATATAATATAATTATTGGTTATTGAATATAATTATTGAACATTTTTATAGTAGAATCGTGAAATCATTGCTAATAAAAATTATCAATATTCCACTATTTTTTTTTACTAAATTGCAAAAACGTAAATCATTTTTTAAGAACAGGAAAGAAAAATTTTCGAAATTATTTTCCATCGTATTTATCGCGTTTAGACATTTTCCGTGCCCTTCCGTATTCTCCTTTTAGTTTCGAAAAAAGAATTTCCGACGACCTTATATTGCCTATTTCATTCTTTGTTTTTAACAAAATTTTGAAATAATCGAATATATTTAATAATGGAATCTCGAAATCATCGAGATTATATTATTACAACTAAATTAATAGAACTAAATCACCAGAACACAGGATAACAAAATTCCGAAATGATTGAACATAATTTACAATAAAATTATGAAATCGTTGAACATTTTGGCTTATCATTTTAAAAACCATCCAACATTTTTTTTCTTCAAAATTGCAAATACATCGAAAATATTTATGAACAGCGAACAAAAATCACCTGCAATGTTTAAAACGATTATCTATCATATTCATCACCCATGATTACATTCAGGTATTCTCTTTTCCAAGATACGACTGAAAATTTCATCCACTAAAACTAAAACTGCTCCATTATATTCTGCTATGAATGAACCTCTGGGATTTTTTGCACTCAGACTTCGAGACTTTTAAAGGCTCACGTGATCTGACCTTTATATGCAGCCGGGAAGTGCCACAAAGATCGTGTGTGTGTGCGTGTAGGGCTCGAGTCGTTAGGCCCTATACAGAGCGTTGGTCCTCCGAGCCCTCCCTTAATAGCTCCTCTCTCGGCGGTACGTTCTCGTCCCTTCTAAACCTGCAATTCTGACGCGAGCTGGCAGCTCCATTCGCAAATTACACGTCTGCGAGCAGAGAATCTTGTCCAGCGTTTTTTTCCCCAAACTTTCTTCCTTTTTCTTCAACGTTCCCGAATGAGATTCGTCTATGGCGTGCGATTGGAAAATGGACGTATTGGAAGCCCTGTCTGAATATCTGATCAAAATAGTCAATGACGATGATGTCATTCCAAAATTTTGCCACCAAGATGATCTTTCAGGTACGGCAGCAAAGGTTGAGCCAATACTTGGATGGGTGACCGCTAGCTGGCTAAAATGGCAAACTATTTAAAGCCCTGCCTGAACATCTGACCAAAATTATCGTTGAAGAGGATCTTATTCCAAAATTTTCCCGACCAAAGTGAATTTTCGGGTACGGTAGCAACGGTCGGGCCAATACTTGGATGGGCGACCGCTCACTGGCGTAAAATGGCAGTGGCAAGTGTAGAGTAAAAGTTTCAGTGTCGCAAAACTCCACAAGGAAATTCGAAGGGTCAAGGGGCGTACATAAATTACGTAGCGCAAAATTTCCCAATCCCCCCCCACGTAACGGGACCGTAACGCTTGGTCAGAGCCCCCCCCCCCCAATTCCGTTACGTAACGGGTGCTTTGTCGTCAATAATTGCGATTTTTTTCATAGACATAACTCATTATGAAATGATTGGGCTTATACTCATTTTATGGAGTATATATTCATCTAGTGTTATACCAATTTTTATGACAAAATCTTGACAATTAACCGCGATATATGCGTTGATTTGACGAAGAAAAAAAAATTCTCTTCATTGTCCCATCGATATCTTTATGAATGATCATCTGTAAATTAAAAGTCAACAATTCATCGATATCTGTACAAGTGTTGCTATCGTTATGCGTAGCCGTTTTTTTATTTTGTTTTTTTTTTACAAATTCCCGACAGTTTGGACATTTTATTCTATTTTCAAGGCCGTTTTTCTGTATTCAAGCAGTGTTTAAAAATAGTAATTATCAAATGTTAAGAACGCGGATACGTACAACCTTAGTCACTGCGATTACAAAAATGTTTTTAAAAAAATTGAAAATCGGTTGATAAGTTTTTAAGTATTCGCTCGGACAAGGTCAAAAAACTAGTTTCGAGAAAAACGCGTTCAAAGTTTTCGTTCCGTGTTTCTTGATATAAAGTTATGTTTTTTCTGGAATATTGATACTTACATTGAAGTATCTAGTCGCGGGCGATATGACGGTTCTTCATCTTCATGATAGTTCACAAAATGATAAGAGCCTGTACTTTATCTATTGTAAATGATGCCACACCTGCAGGGACTGAGGGCACTAACCGGTCGCGCTACCTGTTCTCACTAAAGTGACTATAACTCCGTCAATTTTCGGACTTGTGAATAGAAATGTTGCCAACATATTTTTCAATACACGTACTTTCAAGAATTACTTTAAAAAAAATTTCTTTCAAATTTTTGTCGGGGGGGATGTGGGAAAGACTATGCAAGTTCTTGCACAGTGACTTTCCCCCTTAACTGACATTGCGTATAGAAAGCTGTGAGCTGTCCACGGTAGAATTGCACGCGAGGTTAAAACTAAAAACTTGGACATGCAGAAATTTTTCTATTTCTGGCAGTTTTAAAATCGTGACGTAACGCAAACCTCGACTTCCCTCCCCCCAACGTACGTGGACCGTAACGCCTGGCTGGCCCCCCACCCTAATTGCGTTACGTAATTTGCGTCCGGCCCTTTATAAGCGAATAAATAAAACGGGAAGGCAAATCTTCTTTATCTTCTTTACCAGCAGAGGCCCACCTAACCTCAAACTCTTGTACTATCGGCCATCGAACCGCCATTTTGTCCACCTCCCAAACTTCGACCACACGATCCCCTCGTTTGTTTGCCGTGAAAAAATAAGTCCGAAATTTGGATGTGTCTGCGCAATGACAGGCACGCGAGAACACAATGCAGATTAACGTTCGCGACAAAGAACATTCATACGCACATTGTGTATTGCAGACGTGACGCTGCGAGGAGGAAAAAAATTGCAAACAAATCCGATTAAACATTGCCTTCGTGTGTACGTGAACGGTTTTAATGCTCGGGTATGTGTACCTTGGTAAGAGTGCAGTATCATTGAGGAAGAAACTGGTTTACGTATCCAGCACTTGTTATTCACCAGCGCAAAAGTTAATCCTAATGATCAGGCGCGATTTGCGAACAGATCCAGGCCCAGACAGCGCGAATACACCTTCAAACTGAATTCCTCGCGAGCCTCATCGTGGAGGCACAACGCATTGTTTTTCGCGTTATGTAAACGAAACCCGCTGATTCTTGCATTGTTTACTACTGTCCTGATTGAATGTTTATTGCCTTATTTTTCAATTGCCTCGCCTGATAATATCGCAATTTATCGCTCTATTGTTATTTTCTCGCTAATTTTTTTATTGCAGACAAATAATTCTTGTAAATAAAATAAGTATTTATAATTATAATTTACTGTATTCGATTTTTTTATTTACTTAAATTATTTTAAATGATGATTATATAATTCATAATTATTTATGATTATTTTAATTAAATAAGTTATCATTCAATACAAATTGAACAATTGAAATATTATTAATTATTATTTCCTTTGAAAAAAAAATATTATTTGACATAAAAACAAGCCATTGAAATAGAAGGTATATTATTTATTGACACCTGTAATTTATTGTATTACTTAATTTAATTACTGATTATATAATTACGTTAGTTATATAAAGAATTATATTTTTATCCTCTGCTGTTCTTAATTATGGCGAGCAGCTCAACTTTGTTTTATTTAGCGATAAATATTTCATATTCTACAATACGAAGAGTTATATTGGAAAAAAGTGTTGTTAGTGATAGTGATAAAAAATTGTTGACGCTCAATAAAGCTAAGAAATTGAAACTAAAAAATAAGGTTTTTTATTTTGTTGAACTCAAATCAATATTTGGATTAAATGAAATACTGTATTTGACAAATAGCTAAATTAACATATTTTGTCATATTATTACGATTATTTTCCGATCTTGCATCCGGTTTCAACAAAATTATTTATTGATACATTCGAAACAAATTACCGTTTCTTTTTTACATAAAACATGAGACAGTACATGATCTATATTTTTTACATAAATGCGACCGTTTAAAAAGCAGAGAAATTGTTTATCAAGAAAAAAATGTATACAAAAAAAAAACGAAAAGTGATTAAATATCGCAATAAAATGAAAGAGCGAATTCAAATTGCCGGTGTGGTGAAATCAGCCGTTTTGCGTCATCTTTTTTGCGAACGAAGTACATCTCAAAATTTTTATTCATCTAAACCTGCTGGTCCAAAAATTGAAGGAAAATTTGTCCAACTGCTTAGCGAATGATATCCTACCAATAGAACACATTCTTCAATCGTACTAAAAAAAATCATCATACCAATAAGTTTATTGATTCTCTTCAGAACTCCGTACACTGTTTAAATTCGAAGTACGTACTGGCGTTCCATTCCATTAATTCTGTCGGAATTAATATTATCTATTAATATAACTGCTTAATAAATTATATCCTACCAACAGTAAAAATTCTTCAATCGTACCAAAAAAAAAAAATCATCATACTAATAAATTTATTAATTCTTTTCAGAACTCCATACCGCTGTTCAAATATCATCGTCGCACAGAACCGTCGTGCCCAAAGTTAAATCCGTCGTCCTATTTCCCATTTTTATCGCATGCCAACACCAAATGCGACACGAATGAAACTTTATTACGCGATAATGAAGATCGAACGGCTCGGAACGTGCTCAAAAATGATTTTCGGTGGGGCCCGTCTCCGGTGGCCAAGAGAGACGTGTCACAGCGAGAAAAAAATCACACGAGTCAATTTATCGCGCGTTAAATGACTCGTTCAAACACCTCGCGGGTATGTGCACATTTCATCGAGGAACTGTTAGCAACGTTATCCTGATTCTTTGCACACTGTGCGCTAACCACCGCACTACACACGTAGTTATTATTTTGAGCTCGTTTTTGCCCGATTTTTTTTTCTTCGTTTCATCATCGTCAATTCCCAAGAAAATTCAGATATCGTGCGCAAAAAGAAAAATACGAAACTCACTTAAGGCAGTAGTCTGCTTTAGAAGCCGAAAAAAAGCGTTTTTTTTCAGCAATTTTTTTGAAAGGGAAGGAAATGATTGCGGTAAACGAAATTTTGAGACGATAGTGTATTATATTCAAGCTTTAAAAAACAATTTTTATTATTAAAAAATATTGAAATTTTTCAAAGTTGTAACGATTTCTCTGGGGCGCCTGGAGTCTGCACTTGTAAATCGGTGCCGGTGATGGAGGTCTTGCGATGCATCTGAAACAGTCGAACCAATTTTTTCTTAGTTTTTATAAGTTCCTTTTCTATATGAACTAAAAAAATACCGAAGGAATGATGAAATTCCAAATTTTTTCGAAGTTTGAAAAAAAAATTCACTTTTTTGAAAAAAAAAAATTCACTTTAAGTTGCAAAACAAGTAATTTAAATAGTACTTTTGTCCAACTTTTTTAGTTCAAATAGAAGATAATTTAATACTGAAGCTAGATCACTTTGATTTTTTTCGATCGGACATATATTGTTTTTGCTATCGCCGGCACCGTTTTCTAAAACTTGTGAAAATGAAAACTCGAGAAAACGGGCTTTAAAGTTTTTGGTCGAAAAAAATATAAGTTTTTGGATACTTACACTAATTAGATGTTAATCAGCTATCCCCGGGCCATACAATAATCCTTCCTCTTCTTCAAATCGATTTTTTGAAGCCTGTAAAGCAGACTACTGCCTTAACTATGCATTGATGCAAATTAGTCTCAATGGGAATTACCGAGGCATTCATCGATCAACGGCCCGAGAGTTTTTTTGTCAAATTTTTCATTCGCTTGGCACACACACGGAGAAGACACGACTCGCCCAAGGGCAATGATTGTTCGATTCCTTTTTTGTGTTTCCGTGACGTCAGTGAGGATTCTCGAAGGTGATTATCGCCAAACGAGCGCAACCGATTACACTGGCAAACGTTTTATTCATTTTTTTATCGCCTCCTTTTGTACGACGTTGCAACGTCGAGAATTTCTCTCCCGATGTCCTTTTGGCAATGTTTTCGTCCACTCACCGTCACGTATTTCGCGTCCAATTAATATCGCAAACGAATTTATAAGCGGCACATATGTAACGACGCTTATGACCCGAGTGCACGCACGAAGTCAACGCGGACGATGCATTCGATTGGAACGAAAAAAAGAAATTAGTATTATAATAAGATTGGAGGATGATATAGGACGTGAAGAAATCTCGGGTCGCCCAAGCTGGCTGCGGGGACTCGCATAGGAAATCGTGAATAACGAGCGGCCACGGCCTGAGGACCCTCGCTAATGAGCCCATTAGCAAACGCTTGCCAGGCGAATCATTTTTCGGACCCTTGACACACGCCGGTGGAAAAAGCTGTCAAGATCATGTGGATGATGTATAGATCTCTGCAAGTCCCCTGAAAAAATTGCTCCACTGGAAAATATGAGCCGTTGCTGGTCCCGGGAAAAAAAAAGAAGAATCGGGTCTGCTAATCGGCACGAGAATAGGGCTTCAGAGCAAAGATATTTTTTTTAACACTTAAGGATTATATTCAAATTTTGAATAATAATAATAAATTTGTGGAGAAATTTAAGAATGATATTCCTTAAAATGTTGAATTTCGAAAAAAAAATGAATTCAAGAATGATATTCTTCGAAATCGTAAAAAAAACATTTTAGAGAATATATTTTGTTATTATTATTATTTTAAATTTTATTTTTCACTCATTTTTCATTTAATTAATTATTTGTTTTTCAATTTTATTCATTATTATAATTGTTTTCATGTAATTGGTTATTATTCTTTAGAATGTTGTTTAAAACAATTGAAGGGATTAAATTGAAATTGCTTGATAAATGCATTTCAATTAGGTGCTCCGAAATCCCTTTACCAACCCTCAAATCCGAGGGTTCAGGAAAAGACGAGGTCGAAATCTGCTTCGCTAGAATGCAATGAAAAATGTCAAATTTTTTCGCAGATTGTGACTACGGGAATTGTTAAAATGTTTTCCTGGGTCCTTATTAGGGGAGATTTACAAAGCTGCAAAAAATGTTGGGTAATAATAAGCACAACGAAATAAATAAAAGATTCCTGTTGCTTTTCAACCATGCAAATTTCAACACGACAGAAAAAGCGTAATCGTGCTGTTCAAGTGTAAATAATTAGCTCCGATAATGATCGTCATCATGATTGAATTTTTTCCGCACAATTATGGAATGGATCTTTTTTCCTCACTAGAAATAATGCGAAATATGGTACCTTTAACCTTTGTCGATTTCAACAATAATTGGAGACAGTTCCATGAAAACAACCCAAGCGATATCTAACAATAAAATGCAAAAAAAATTCATCATTTACATCCTTTTAGAATTTATAGAAGGCGGACGATTAGTGGATAGACTTTTGTAAAAATCAATTTGTTTAGACCGTACGATAAGGGCGGAGAGAGGGTGAAATAAGGGGATTAATTTTTTTTTAATCATACTACACAATTAGTAAAAATAGATGAATAATAATAATAATTGGATAATAATATTAATTGAATAATAATAGTAATTGAATAATAAAAATAGTAATTGAATAATAATTGTAATTATAAAATAATAGTACTTGAAAAATAAGAATTCAACAAAACCTTGTTTGGAATTGAATGGAAAACTTTAACGAGCATACTGAAATTTCATTTGTCAATATCGAAAAAATGCATAATTCATTCTTCAATATATTCAACAAATTGCAATATTCAATTATGTTTCCTGGCTATTGAAGCGAAAAGACTCAAAAATCGAGCAGCCCCTTTATTTTTGAAGCTACATAATTGAACTTTGAAATTGAGTCATATAGGAAATATGGTAATGGAAATGATCAATTATTCCTCAATTTTATAAAATTTTACAGTAGCGAAAAAAATTGTCAATTTTTTGCGCCTTTTTTGCCCAATCAGCCGGCGCTTGTGAAGTCTCCAAAAAGGAAGCACATAGATTCGACAACTGTGAACTTTGAGAGCTCGAGATCACGAGTCCTGAATCAGGAGGTTCCTGATGACGGCTGATGATCATTGATGGATGTTTTATATCACCACTATTTATTGGAAACAGACCATGGGCGATCGCCCATCGCCGATTTTACAGTCGTCAATAGGCAACAAAGTATCGCCAGCTTTTGATCGAAGCCTTCGAAATTTCATGCTCGAACGGATAATCCATTGATGGCTAATCGACCATCTCACTGGAGCGAGGTCTCATTTATTCGAAAAGAAAATCGTGGATTAGCGCGGCAATTTGAAAACTGCTCATTTTCAGGCCGAGCAGCTCCAGAAAATCCTACAAAATAATTGACGGAAGTGGACATTCGTCGGTTCCGTGTTCCCGCCTCGTGTTCGTATTTAAAAACCTCGCGCTGCTCGCTGTCGCAACAGCGCGGCAAGTTCAAGGCCGTCACGCTCAGCGGTGTGCCGTAGAAAATTTCCTGATCCTGATCCCCGCCGTCTGCGGTGTTAGCGAAATTTATTACGACGCCGCGAGCTTCCGGTAAACCTCGACGCGTTACACGACCACGTTGCTCGTTTTTCTTTCTAAATTATTGCGCCATGCCGAAGAGTAAACGAAAAAAGAAAACGAAAAAAAACAGCCCGCCAGATTTGTTTAGTTGCCATGCTTCCATCTTGACAAATGCGTTCCCAAATAAATGCGAAATTGGCCTCGAGAATGAGAAGACGAAATAAGCCCGAAGAAGACGAAGAGAAACAATCCCAAACAAACCCAAAGAAGATGCAGAGAAACAAGACAACGAAAAACAAGCCCAAAGCAGACGAAGAGAAACAAACCCAAAAAAGGTGAAAAGAAACGCCCAAACAAGACAAAGAGAAACAAACCCAAACAAGGCGAAAAGAAAGAAACCCAAAGAAAACGAAGAAAAGCAAATCCAAAGCAGACCAAGAGAAACGAACCCAAACAGGACGAAGGGAAACAAACCCGAACAAGACAAAGAGAAACAAACCCAAACAAGGCGAAAAGAAACAAACCCAAACAAAACGAAGACAATCAAATCCAAACAAGGTGAAGAGAAACAAACCCAAACAAGACAAAGAGAAACAAACCCAAACAAGGCGAAAAGAAACAAATCCAAACAAGACGAAGACAATCAAGCCCAAACAAGGCGTAAAGAAACAAATCCAAACAAGACGAAGACAATCAAATCCAAACAAGGTGAAGAGAAACAAACCCAAACAAGACGAAGAGAAACAAATGCAAACAAGACGAAGAGAAACAAACCCAAACAAAACGAAGAGAAACAAACCCTAACAAAACGAAGAGAAACCCAAACAAATCCACTGGTTGTTGATTTCCATCACAACTTTCATTATTTTCCTACTCCGTCATTTGTATCGTATTAGTCAGTGTCATTAAAATTGTGAACGATACTGGCTACGATATTGGTAATTACGAGCCTTGTAATAAGAATGAACACAATTTTCTCATCGCATGAAGAATGGATGTTGATGGATTATGAATCAAAGATAACGCAAGTACAAATATTTTAAAGAATAGATATTGTTATTAAATATATGAGACCCAAAAAGTGACGTCCAAAAGGAAAAACTTGACGCCTCGTATCAATAACTATCCGACTCACCCCGGTGTATGTTCTACGATCTTTTTTTAATTCAAGAAAAGAAGCATTTCTTAATTTCTTCCCGAGTTTCCCTGTAGTATAGGTTTTTATTATTGTTCTCTGTGTATGCAATTTCTTCTTAGCAGTTTTTAGAAGCAATTTGGAGTCATTTAGACTAGTACAGTTTCTTTTTTTTTTATCATCCAAAACATAGTCACAACGAACATCAAGTGTACACCTTCGATGTGGTTAAAACTCTTAAATGTGATAAAGCATCGAAATATATTAGGAACGTATTTTTTTTTATCGGGCGAAAAACGGTTTTGAGGGGGAAGCCACCCAAAGAAAGGCGTGTCGAGGGATGGTTTTGCAATTTCGACCATAAGCAGTCCACTGATTCGAATGAAACAAGAACCAAAAGTCTTGTAACGTAAAGCGATGAAAAATCCACTATAGAAGTATTGCACAAAAAATTTAAGTAAGGGGTGGCGCGCATTTTTTTAGGGTCCCCCCTTAAGACCGTTTTTCCGCGGATAAAAAAAGATGAATTTACTAATTTTCAATGCTTTATTACATAGGTATATGAGTTTCGACAAAATCGAAGGTGGACCCTTGTGTGTTGTTCCTTGGTACTCACTGATTCTCTCAAACCTATTTTGTTTAAGTTGATTAAAATCTAAGGCATTCGCGTTAGTGTTTAGTTGGTCATTGATTCATCGCTCAACAGTGCACTTCATAAGGATAACACGAGTTGAAAAGTCAGGAGGGAAGTACATACAAAATGGGGAAAAATAAAAATATATTAAAAAATTTTTAATGCAGAAAAGATTAACAAATGTTTTTTTTTTCATGTTGTTGAAGGTGTTCCCATCGTTTGAACGCAACGAAAGTCATTTTTTACATTTAATTTTCCATATTTTTATTATTGTAGATATTTTTTTATGATTTATATTGTAGATCGCTGAATAAATATCCGAAAAAATGGTTGAGGTATTTTTGTGCGCAAAGTCGGCCACAAAAAATTAAAGGAATGAAAAAATATGAATTTTCGTTGGAACGATGCAAACTTCAATCTCATTTTTTCTCGAAAATTAAAAAAGATCGCTCTACATACATGGGGACGTTTCGAACAGAAATTGATACGAGGCATCTACATTTTCCTTTTGGACGACACTTTTTGAGCCATATATATATATATATATATATATATATATATATATATATATATATATATATATATATATATACACATACATTTAGCGATATTTTTAATTTTCGAGAAAATGCGAAAATGAGATTGAAGTTTGCATCGTTAGACTGCAACGAAAATTCATATTTATAAATTCCTTTAATTTTTGTGGCCGATTTTGCGTACAAAAATATTTCAACCATTTTTTCGGATATTTATTCAGTGATCTACAATATAAATCATTTTAGAAAATTCCTTTTTGTGCCCTTGTGTGTTGGGTGGAAATATAATATAACTAAAATATATAATGGAATATTTCGGGTGAATTTCCCATGGGGAAACGTACGCTAACATTGAGAACGAACATCGGGACCCACGTGCTTTTACAAAGCCTTGTAGGAGTCCAATGGAAACAAACTTATTTTTCAATATCGAAGTATGGTGGCCGACAGAATTTTGTTTTTTCACCTTCAAAGTGCCGAAAAAATAGCTTGGGAAATGTACGTTAATCACGCAACAAACAGCGGCCACGCAAAATTTACCAACGTCTTCAAACAAACTCAAGGTTTCGGGGGAAAAAAATGCAATCGTATTTTTCACGCGTAAATAATTAGCTCCGATAACATTTGTCTGCCATCACAGTTAAATCTTTTCGAATATTCAACGCTACCGCAAATGTTCTCCACTGAAGTGGCCATGCTTGTAACGTGACTTTTAAATGTCACACTTCTATTTTCGTGCTGCCGAGATTTATGAGTTACGTAAAAAAAAACGACGTTCGGTTCTTTTATTTATGCTTTCGCTTCCGAGTTATGAATACCGACGCGTCACTATCGCCGATTGTTAAGCAATGATTTTTCCACTTATTTACCCAGTAACCGATAGTGAGCAACTAATCTCGTTATTTTCATCCAAATGCACTTGGCGAGACGTTGAACTGTTTGTTTTGCGCTGTTTTCTAGTTTTTTTCTCTAGAGCTATATATACAAGGTGTCCCAGAAGTAACGTAGGCCCTTCTACCATCCGGTAGGAAAAAAAATTCTGAGACGAAAAGTCCTCAGTCATTTTTTGATCAGACGCATAGATAATTAATCATGAATTAAAATAAATAGCCAATCAGGTGCGCGCTACAGCGGAAAGGCAGCGAAGAGGGGAGGGATAGGGGAATGCGTTGTAATTGCGTGCGCCTGAAAATGTGTGCGGAGGGAAAATTCCGGAAGCATGTGCGCAAGTGTGTTTGTGTGTGTGTGTGTGTGTGTGTGCGTGAGTGTGTGTGTGTGTGTGTGTGTGTGTGTGTGTGTGTGTGTGTGTGTGTGTGTGTGTGTGTGTGTGTGTGTGTGTGTGTGTGTGTGTGTGTGTGTGTGTGTGTGTGTGTGTGTGTGTGTGTGTGTGTGTGTGTGTGTGTGCGAGCGCGCAAGTGTGTGCAACGTGTGTGTAATTGAGAGAGTGTGTGTGATTAAGTGTGTGAGTGTGCGTATGCAAGTGTGTGCGTGTGTGTGTGTCCTAGTGTGAGTGTACGTGCGCACACGCGCGCGTGTGTGTGTGCACCTGCACACATACTTTTGGAATTTTCCCTACGCACAAATTTTCAGGCGCACGCAATTACAACACATTCCCCTATCCCTCCCCTCTACGCTGCCTTTCCGCTGTAGCGCGCACCTGATTGGCTATTTATTTTAATTCATAATTAATTATCTATGCGTCTGGTCAATAAATGACTGAGGACTTTTCATCTCAGAATTTTTTTCCTACCAGATGCTAGAAGGGCGTACGTTACTTCTGGGACACCCTGTATGTGCGTAAAATAAATAACAATCCTATGGATTTGCTTTCAACGCTCGCATTTTTTAAAAATCCTCTCCTCCTGCTGTTCGTTATTATCCTTATTATTGTTATTCAAGGTAAATATTGTTACGACATTTGAAAGTAAAATATTCATTATTGTTAAGAAACAATAATCAGTTATGATCTTCGATTATTCAGAACATTATTTTTATATATTTTTATTTTTTTATCTTTTATTATTTAACCATTTTCTATATTACAAGTATTGCTGTAACATTTCAAAGTGAAATATTCATTAGTGTTGAGAAACAATTATTATTTTCGATTATTTAGATAATTTTTTAAATATATTTATATTTTTTTATATTATATATCTAATATGATTTATAATTGATTTTAATTTTACTTTCGATTCCCGCAATAATCATTTCGGGGACATATCGCTATGATATTTGAAAGTAAAATATTGTTAAAAAACAATTATTATTTTTCATTAGCTAGATAATTATTTTAATATATTTATAATTTTTTTCAATTTCATTTTCGATTTCCGAAATATTGTTGGAATTTATTTTGGTTATTACATTTACAAGTATCGAAATACATGTTGGTAGTTGTTTCGAGAATGAACAAAATTTTTGTTTCTCTACGGTAATGAATTTGATCTTTTTATTTAGACAGCGCCATTATTATTTAAAAAAGATGATACAATGCATTTTATGCTATCATGTACATAATTTTTTATGTATATTATGATTAGAATAAAACACAACAAAATAATTATTAGAAATCATAATGATTTGAATTATGATTTCAATAAAATCAATTTAATGAAAATCATTAATTAATTAAATTGATTAATTAATCCAATTCTTTGATTAACGTAATTAATATGTCATTAATTTTTATTAAATATGATTTCAGTAAAAATAATAATTAACTAAAATTATGTTTAGAATTAGATATTTTATGTATGCCGTGATGTAAATGAAATATTACATTTGTTAAATAGCATTTCCTACTATACTATAGTCGTGCTGTATATTGGAATCGGGAAAAATTAGAAGAAGGCTAGTTTTTTGACAGGTGATTCTGTAGGTGCCGCGGGTGCTAAATCCAGTTTGGATAAAAATCGGGGGTGTAGGGTTTTTTTAAGGGGATGAAGGGGGATGGGAGTGGATTAATGCCAAACTACAACCCCCATGAGGTCGGCACCGGGAGACAAAATGTTTAGAAAAATCCGGGCTTTATTTTTGTCCACAGCGCCGAAGTCGTAGAAGTTCATTTTGGTGGTAAAAAGTGGGGTGAAATTTTGAAAAATCCGTTTTCATTCGATGACTCTTTAGGAAAGATTAACAGAATTTTTGTTCAAAAGAGAACGTTGTAGCCCTTGAAAAGACGCGTCGATCGAGTATTTGATCATCGCTCTCCAATAATATCTTACCCTCAAAAGAATTGTTGAAGTATTTAAAAAAACAGTTTATTGAATAACTCAAAAACAATCGACTTTTCGGGGATAGTTTAAATGTACGAAATGTAGAGAATAATTTTCTCTATATTCTCGTTCCCATGAACCACCCTTGAATTTTGCTTTTCTAACCCCTCTCAGGTGTTGACGATTCAAAATGAAATTCTGGGAAAACTATTGGCGAAAAATAAAGAGATACGAATATGGCGCCGGGGACAAAAATGTAGCTGAGGGTTCAAGTTACAAATTCTTCCACCGCGGTGAATTTGTGCGGTCAATAGTTTTCCCA
>OY723389.1:46629709-46732209 GCA_963210295.1 Ophion ellenae
CCCAATTATCTCTGCGCGATGACGAGACTAACAAATTTTGCATATTTCTGCGAAGATTCGACCTGCAATAACACACTCATCAATGTTGTGGATTGACAGATGGCCGGAGTCAATTTTATCGTCGATATCACTTTCCGAGCTCTTCGTTCCGAAAATCATTATCTTCTTATGGAAATCTTATATTTCTCAGAAGTTCTTCCGTTGCAGTTTTTCAGTAATCGCAGCGCGGCAGGTGCGTGACGAAAAAAAACGGAAGTCGTAATGACAGTGGGGGCAATCTTGTGATTCGATTACGCTGCTGCGCTTATGGGTTTGGAGATTGCAATTTTTTCCGTAGACAGTAGACGAGGTGGCACTGCATAGTTGACGATAGATTTTGAAATCTTCAATTTGTTTGATTTTTTTGTTGGTTGACAGATTTTTTTATGGTATTGGTGAGTCGAGATATGTAGTGGTGCACTGTACTTGTGGTCAACTGCTTCCCTGGAGAGTTCATGTTAGAACAATCAATAACTGATAACGATTATCTCAGTGGCTCGGGGAAATTCACTTTTTTCTCCTCGATTGATGTTGACACGTCTATTTCTCCAGTACATCGCACTAGATAGTTGTGTACATCGCAATAGTTCTGAGCTTGTGTAGATCCCGATAGTGATGTCATGTAAAATGGACCTAGGAACTTTGGCGAAATGGATTGAATCTACTGTTTTTAGTTGCGAGGAAGTAACTCAGCGGATTCTCGACTTTGGGAACGCTCATTTAGGGCCCTACATAACCAGATTGACAGCTACGGATTAATACTCTACCGATAACAAGTCTGCCTCTAATGTTACATCGTTTAGGCGAGATATACATTTACAACGATAAAAAAATCGATTTCTTTTTTTTTTTTCTTTAAGGAGGTACACTAGCTTCAGCAAAATGGTGATAGATCAATAAAATTTGGTGAATATATTCTTTAGTATTATTCATGTAGATACAAATTTCTTCAGATTTTTTGGTTGTGCCGTTTTCTTA
Source organism: Ophion ellenae (assembly GCA_963210295.1). Classification (NCBI taxonomy): domain Eukaryota; kingdom Metazoa; phylum Arthropoda; class Insecta; order Hymenoptera; family Ichneumonidae; genus Ophion; species Ophion ellenae. Next base: position 46,630,727 of record OY723389.1, read on the forward strand.
CAAATAATTCAGAAGCGTTTATTCTTATACCCGGAATATATACCTATATCTATAAAAACGCTATGCTTATACACGTGAACTTCAATGTTCAATTACTCGATAACGGCACAATGAAAAAATCTGAAAAAAGTTGTATTGACATATATAATACTAAAGAATATATTCACCAAATTTTATTGATCTATCACCATTTTGAAATTTTACCATGGTTTAGCATGGCAACATTGTATGAAGCTGGTGTACCTCCTTAAACGATGGAACTTTATATGTAGAATATTTTTTTTAAGTTTCAAAGCGAAATTCGAAAAACTTCGGAGCGGACGTGCACTTCAAACGCGTTTTTCTCAAAAATGCACAATCGAAATTGGCGTGCACGATTACTCGAAAACTATTAGGGGAGATATACACCTAGGAGCCGGAAAAAAGGCAATTTTTGTGAATTTTTTCAAGGAAAACTATTTGAAATTTCGAATTAGGGTTTTAATTATCCGAAAGTATATACATTCAAAAATATGTTTAATTTTCTTTATTTAAAAATATCAAAAATATACAAGGATATTGTATGATCCTTGGAGCGTCGTAAAAAAATCTGCGTATACGGTACCCACTGGCGTTTCTTAAAAAATCATCTGAAATAAAACCAAAAAGATTATTAAATTAGATACTGTAATCTAGTACTTGTCATAGCCGATTTTGAAAACATCGATTTATGACAAAATGGCGGACGTTTGAATATAAATAGTGATTTTTGGACCAAAAATTAGTTATTGTTTTGCCTATAAAACAAAAACTAAGTAATGAGAAAAAAACCCTATGACAAGTTCTAGATAATGGTGTATAGAATAACCACAAAAAACCTCAAGGCAATCGGTTCATTGGTTTTCGAGACATTTTGGGTACCGATTTGAAAAACGAGTTTTTCAGAAAGACGCGTTTGAAAATTTGGGAATGAATAAATCATGAGATTTGTCAACTGACATAGAATCATCGATACCAGGCCCATAGTGTAGGTCTTCTACTGTCGACGGAATGTTCATAGTTTCTAAGTCCTCGACCTCGACCATCTAGGTGTACATCTGCCCTTAAGCCGATTGAGTTGAAACTTGGTAGAAATATTGATAATAATGGTAACCTTCTACTTGACGAGAATTGTTTTTGAAAAATTGGAAAAAAAACTACTTTTTCAATCCACATTTTACAGAAATGTTGCGTGCAATGTTGACTTTTTTTTGTAAATGCATGCCATTTTCTTAAATTTGCATTTTCTTAATTTCAATTAGCGTCACATAGAGACTATACATGTTCTAACTGAAAAAATGTTTGAACTTTTTTGCAAATCAAAGTTTACGGGAAGCCTGTACGCCGATTCGCAACTCCCGCGGCGACCTGCTGTAAAACTCTGCCACAGCTCTGTCATTTTGGTAATGAATTAATTAAAAAAAATTATCTTGCATACATAAATATACTATCAAAGTATACCCAAAGTTTGATCATTGTAGAATAATTATTTCTTAGTTTAAAAAATCCCACAATATTGCTTATTTTTTCCTGTCTAAATGTGTATCCCGTCTCAATCTTGATGATGACGTATTGCAATCTTTGGAGATAGCATAGCAGAGCATAAGATATAGTGAGCCGTCCAGTGTCCCAGATACGACTCAGCAATCATCCAACCGCATTTGAACTAAAAGATGCCTCTTGGTTCGTTCCCTATTTTTGTAATCTTGGAAATGTTTGATATCCAAATCAGCTTCGTTATCCGTCGGTCCGCTGCCTCAACAAAACTCAAATCTAGCCGAAAACAGTTGCCCCATAGATGTTCCACATTTTCAGTTGCACTGGTATGAAGAAGCATCGAGATTGCGCGCACCCAAGCCAAAAATGTCTTGCATGATTGTATCGGGATGCCACCGCTATAGGAATTCCCATGATCATCGCATCATAGGTGGACATGATGACCAATTGGAATCATAAAGCTATAAGGATTTCGCCTGATTATCGCGTCATGGGTAGACACAATGACCAATTGGATTGACATAGTATCGCTAGCCCAAACAAACCCAAACGGACCGGACCCGTGTCAGCCAGTTTGGTTAGGTGTGACATGGCATGGTTCAACCGACCCAACCAACCAGCACTGGCGTTGTCAGACGAAAAATATTGACCTTCTGAGACTTTGTTTGGACAAAACGGATTTGATGCTCTTGAAAAACGTAGCGAAGCACAAAAATGGTCCCCCATTGTTTCGTACGAGAGTCCATAAGCTCGCGACCTTCGGGTCGGAGCACAGGAAGAGCACTACAAGATTGAATCGAAGTCGGTGCCTGTGCGGTCGCGCCATTGTGTTTTTCACCGAACGCTTGGGCGCAAAAAGTCCCCGAAGGCCAACAGAAGCGTGCAAGTCAAGCATGATCCGCGAAGGTGTATGTTTTGCCGAGTGATCGAGTTCGATCGGTCAACCGGTACACACGGAGTTCATGGCCTTTCGCCGGAAACTCGTACCCGCATAAATCATGTATACCGTGTATCCCAATACCCTCCAAAAGAGAAAACAAAAAATTGGTCCTGTCGACCACGAGAGCTATCTTGGGATCATTGCAGACCTTCATCGATATCCCGTGGTATATTCGAATGCGGGAATAAATTGATATTCCATAGAGCACCGAATCGGCAAAAGGCAGTATCGTAAAACGTCCAAAAATATTCCAAGACGTTGGATAGATCTTCAGATCTTCCATAAAAGTCTTTAGAACCTCCAACTTTGTGACGTCTCGAACAAGACCAAACATCTTTGGGAATCATGTTAAGGGGTCTTCTCACTTTAGACGCTAAAAAGGCTATTTTCAGGATTTTTTTATAGGTTTACATTATAGATATTGATATAAAAGTTGTTACACTTCATGAATATACTTTCGAAATACATTTGAAAAAATTTGTTATGTATTTATGTAACCCAAATAAACTTTAAACGCGTTTTTATCGAAACAACGTTTTTCGACGGCTTGTTGATAAAAATCTTCGAAACTGCTAAACCGATCCTTATGAAATTTTAACTACATATTCTTTACATATCTTTAAAGCATTCTTTACATATCTTTACATATCTTTAAACAAAGAAAACGTGTTTTTTCACCGTTTTTGGCAAACAAATAGTAAATATCAAAATTCAAAAGAATCCTTGATACGTGCTATAAATAGCACATATCAAGGATTCCTTTGAATTTCGATATTTACTATTTTTTTTGCCAATAGCGGTGAAACAAACACGTTTTCCTTTGTTCATATCTATAGCACATATCAAGGATTCTTTTGAATTTTGATATTTACTATTTTTTTTGCCAAAACGGTAAAAAAAACACCATTTCGTTGTTTTTTCGAAAAATGTCCGCCATTTTTTTATTTTTTCATATATCAAAAATCGTATGGTATGCGCTATAGCCCTTAACATACTGAATCGAAAACCGTTCGATCTTTTTGTTTCGGATAATCTATCTCCGAGACTTCATCAACAGCGCAAACCTACAATTCTCTCAGGCTATTTTATACTACTACTATATATACTATATACTATTACTATAAATAGTGACTTGAATAAATTTTTTTTAAATGTATTTCGAAAGTGTATTTATTAAGTGTAACAACTTTCAAATCAATATCTCTAACCTATACAAGAATTTTGTAAACCTATAAAGTAATTCATGAAAATAGCCTTTTTTAGCGTCTAAAGTGAGAAGATCCCTTAAATGAATCATCTGTTTCGCTAGAACTTTCGTGCTCAATTGCTCCTTGGGATCCGGAGCAGCCTTGTGTCATTGAGCAGCCAAAGTAACATTGCGAAGGCTTCCTCTGCAGAAATATGGCGTTGGTGAATTGATTGTCGATACTTAACATACCGTCGATGCAAAAAGCCCAACGATCGGCCAACAGACCACGGGGTTTGTACAATTGCCATCGGCTCCTAGAATTCATCCCGCTCTGGAGATCAGACAACCTGACCTTTGATTGTTCCTCTTCGTTCCAATTGGATACATCTTGGTTTTTCCAGAGTTGTGCCTCGTTGGTCGTTAGAGCAATCCGAGTGCTAAACGCACATCGTTCATCAGCAAAAAGCCAACCACGGATGATGCGGGGAGTGCCCAGGCCTGTCTTAGTCGTAAGCTGGAGGAAGTGTCAGTGAGATGTGGAGAATCTGGGCCTGGGGCAAAAGTGATTGAGTTTCATTGCAATATCATAATGATGGGCGTAACAACCGAGCTGCATGTACCTCTACTATCGACGATTGAGAAACTTTTCCAAAAGTCCTATTTTCCCGGGTCTTCAAGGCTGCCTCAAGCTGCGAGCAGTTCAGCACGTGTCCACTCGGTCAAACTCGTCAAACCGAAGGTACTCGATCCAGGCGGAATGAACAATTCACCATTCAGTTCCAAGGGCAATTTGCTCATCGCCCGTGGCGAAATTGCCTTAAGGAAGATAAATTTCAGCTAAGAGATCGCGGCCTTGATCAAAGCCTAAGCGAAGAATCCTTGAGCGTCCAATCTGTGCCTGATTGAGTCCGTCCGTCAGCTCGTGATGAACCGAAGTACCAGAAGTTTCTACGCCATTGTCCGGTTGTTTCACATCCCATTGTTATGTTAATAATCTTGAGCGCGAACGTACGAGCCGCGTAAGGCACGATTTCATTGCCGATCCCGATTGTCTGAGCTCCGTAACAAAGGATCGATACGATCTGACGAGAGGTCGCGCTCACGCGGCCGTTGCGCAATCCGAGGCTCGCATAAAAAAGCCTCAAAGAGTTACAATGCCGACGGTACGTTCTCATCTATCGCGAGGCTGGATTGACGCTGGAATTCCCAGCGAGAAGGTCAGCGGTCTGCGAAAAAGTGATGGATCGATCATCGGACGATCACGATGACGGAATCGACCGGCAGAAGAACTGGTTCCGACCAAGGGCCGCGAAAACCGAGTTAAGGGACGAAAAAGACCGGTTGATCGGTATCAAGGCCGAGGGCTAGTTGAACCGATCTCAATATCGATCGCGCGATCGAAACTGGTTTCGCCTGAATGGAATTGATCCGTTCTCCTTCCTCGGCTACGTGCATGGCAAATGCGGTTACCGTGGAAAAAAAAACGAGTGAAACGGACACCAGAAATTCTTCGGCCTAGCGAGTAGAATCGAGGAAGGGTCCTTGATGAGACCGCGAATAAGGGCATTAGGACGAAGGGACTTTCTTCTCATTCATCTTCTCGTCGTTTTTCACCTCAAATTCCGCGGCGTTCCATTGGCTCGCCGCGTTCGCACCCGCACCCCTTGCATTCGTCCAAATCAATGACGATCATCGTGAAATCAATGATGATGACGGGCAATCAAACGTTGCGATCGTATTCGAACAGTAGCTTTTACAAGCCATCCGGCCAGTCAGTTCACCGATCTTTTAATGATCTTTTTGGACAACTGAGTTACAGTACAGCTTGATATTCATATTAAATAGATGTGTAATTAATTTTATGAGTTCATCACTTTTTCATTCGAAAAAAAATTGTTGAATTCGCACATGATATTATAACCGATACTGTGGCCTCAGGTCTTAAACAATACGGAATCAAACGCCCTCCGTTAGGTATCCACTTGATGATACATCTGCCAATACCACCAATCCTTTGTTACTGCCAATACACGATGATTCGAAGAAAAATGTGCTCATGAATGTTTGACACTGGACTGATTCAGCCAACCGGATCGCAGTGCTTAGCGGAAAATAAGTTAATCGTCAATTAGCCGTAAAACTTCCGCTACCCGGAATACCTTGTCCACCGAGTCAAGCATTGATGATTCCCTTGTCTTTTTCTCACATCCGTCGATTACCACCGTAACACAAGCACGCTATCGCAATCGAGCGGAGTGACTGACCATCTCGGCTACAACGAGCTATACCGCTCCATAGACACTGCTCACCTTCTTGGCCTGATTGTCGCTCCACAAATGTGGCACTCCGTGACAAAGAGTGCAAACCGATTATACCGACTCGTCTATGGCAGCAGGTGAGCTAAATTATTCTCGTCTTGTTTCAACGTAGCACCACGCCGATACCGACACGTAGCGAGGCCTTCGGTCATCGTTAATTATCGTTTTTATGCCCGTTTCACATACACGCCAACTGATACAAAGACATATCGTGGATCTTATTAATTGTGTTTCCCATATAGCGCATTTGAGGCGTTACCCCCACTTGAAGCGCAAAAAAGGCCTTTTTCATGAATTTTTTTAAAGAAGACTACAAAACTTTTTTAATCGATCAATATACCATCTTAAAGAACACATCTTGAAGAACTTTCAGTAATTTTTTTATTGAAAAATATTACATTGTTTAGTGGCAAATGGATGTCAATGAAATAATGTTTTTCTATACACGGTTTGCGGTGACCAACATTGCGGCGAAGTGGATCATCTGAAAAAAAAAAATGCGGATGGATTTAGTCAAATATAAGTATAAACTAGTCTTTAATCGAAGGATTTTAAAAAATATTCATTTTTCACAAAATGGCGGACAGTCAAAGTTAGTGGTTCGATTTTAACGAAAAAAACGGCCGTTTTTTGGCTATAAAACGGCCATTTTTTTTCGAAAAAAAATCGAACGATTAAAGACTACATTTTTATGTATTAAATAAGCCTGCAAAATTTCAAGAAGATCGGTTCATTAGTGTTCGAGTAATCTTGGTCACCGACTTCGGAAATGCCATTTTGAGAAAAACGCGTTTAAAGTTTCTCTTTCAACGCGGATTCTTCTCTTTCAACGCTCATATCTCAGTCAATTTTGTTCGGATCGACTTGAAAATTTCAGGACATATTCTCAGATACTTATACTTCAAAAAAATGCAATAAAAAAAAATCGATTTTTTCAAAATCGCAAGTGGGGGTAACCCCTTAACGTGTGCCATACTCAAGCATTTTCGCTCGCTATACTCATGCGAAAGGCTCAAGGGTTCGGCCCAACACCGCCAAACAGGCCAAAAACTGATGTACAAATTCTGAACTTGATTTTCAATTACGTAGTTTTAATAATTGATTTTATAACATTGATCAATTATAATATCAATACTGGATTGTACTTGAATGAAATCAATTCATTTGAATTGATTTTCAATGAATTATATATATTTCACAATACTAATAAATTATACTATCAAAACTTGATTTTTAATCAATTAACTCAAATGCATTTTTTAGTAATTATAATTATTATTTTTATAATATTGATCAATTATACCATTAAAATTTGATTTAAAATCAATTTACTTAAATTGATGTTCAATTAATACTCATAATTGATTTGATTTTATAATAATTGACCACGGGCGTCTGGAAATGGACGCAAAAAATAGTGCAAAAAAATGATCGAGATGTTTTCAATACAAAAGGGCAACATGTAGTTGTCTGTGCAGAGCCATTTTTTTCTTTCTCGTTAATGCTGTAGATCTATAATAAAAATTCTGCAAAACGCTTGAGGTATTTTCATAACCTGAATTCGGAAAAAACTTCTTAGCAGTTAAAAAAAAATTACTTTTCGTTGCGTTCAAACAATGCAAACGTCAATATCGTTCTTTCTTGCTAAAGCAACTGCGCGTTGGAATAGCTCCAACTTTACAATTAATTTCGAAGCACTATACTGGCGTGTTTTATGTTCGACAAAAAACCAAATAGAGAAGAACCAAAGGCTGTTTGTGAAATATTGAAAAGTCTATTCGCAATTGACAGTTGTGCGGAACGTTATTTTTTATTTCGATAAAATGCACATGTGCGATAATTCTTTAGAAATAAATATTTTGCAAAAATTCTTGGTATTCCTGTAGCATTTGATGAAAATTGGAACAAAATCTTCACGAGAGGCTTCAACGAAAACAATCGTTGTGAATATGTTGAATTTTTAAAAATCGTCAACATTTTTGTACTATTTTTTGAAAATGTTGTGCAACTAATAATAAATGTTCAGTATTGAAAAAAATAAACTAAAAAACCAAACTTACGTTTATCGCTCTGCAACCTTTTCCATTCTCTTGTGATATCTCGGGAAAGAGAATGTGGCGAATAAACAAAAATTGCACTTTGATAGTCGAACGAAGTATAATTTATTAATAACTCATTTTATCGGATATATCATAGCTCCGAGCAATTTATACAGGTCTTTTCTCTCTCTCTCTCTCTCTCTCTCTGTATGCTCAAGGATAATAGCGCACACTCGCAGAGAATAAAAACCAATGCTTAAGGCCACTGTAGGATTCCGCATAATTCGTTAGTATGAATTCATAGACAAACATTCTGTTCTGAAAGGACAGTACAATGAAATATATTTCGCTTGGAATTTTATCACCAATCACAGAAGTCAAATCAATGAACTGTTGACTTGACAAACACGATTATATATCGTCCAGTTAGGACGGAAGTTGTATTCCAGATTGATGTCGAGAAGACCGGATGACGATAAAATCGACGAGACGCCGAAAACCGCCAACGATCGTGATATGGTCGAATTTTTTATATATATATTTTTATATACATACATACATACATACATACATACATACATACATATATATATATATATATATATATATATATATATATATATATATATATATATATATATATATATATATATATATATATATATATATATATTTGTGTGTATATATAGATATATAAAGACAAAATCTACTGACACCCCCACATACATAAATTCCTAATATGTACAATAATTTAGTAAAAATGATCTCGGCCATCGACCAAGGGAAGCAAACTTACTTTACTACAAAAAATCCAACATGCTTTTTTCCCACATTAATTTAAATATTTTTTCCGGGCCGGATATTTGACTACCACATTCAGTTGGTTTTTGGTACACGTGATAAAATGTTCATTTATACGAAGATTCGTTTGCGGTTTTTGCAACTGCCGGAGATGAAGTAGTTAACATGATTTTTTATACCTCTATATACATATGCGTGTGTGTGTGTGTGTGTGTGTGTGAGGGGCGTTTAAATCACCTTCAACCGCAGATTTTGTTTCAATAACTGTACTCACATACATGTATACATGTTGCAGAGTGTTTTTCTTTCAATTACTTGGTGTTGTGATTCTTTCGCGACTTTTTATATACGCAGATAGTAAATATAAATGAGAAAATAAAAGGAAAAAATATGTGAAGCAAGAAACATAAACGAGAAACGGTGACTGAAGACATTCGGTTTTGCGGACTGCCCTCACCATAGCCTGTTTTCTTCATGCTCAACATTATGTGAGTCGCCATATCTGTGAAATCATCTTAGATAAATGTAGATACATTTATATAAAGGATATTTCAAGAATAGTCCTTTTTCCCAAATTAATTATTCAAACAAATTTTGGGTCGTTATTTTAATTGTATATAAATATATACAGGGCGTTAGGAAGGTCGATGCAAAGCCTTAAGGGGGTGATAGGTCACCTCGTTAGGAACATATCTGACCTACGTTACGTTAGTCCAAAGTTTAAGGATTTCGAGTTATCATGGTAAGTATGATTTTTGGAAAATTTCCCACAATTAGGTACTAACTCGTTCAAAATATTCAAACAGACAATAATTGGTGACTAAAAATTTATTTGCGTCTTAGCTTAATTTTCATTCAATCGACATACACCAATACAATCATCTGTATCCACACAACTAACTAAATAGGACGTGTTGAATAATTAAAAACTTGTCATGAAATAAAAATACCGCTTAAGTTAATCCTATTTTTTTAAAAACTCGTTAAGGGGCTATACCAGTGTGCACGCTGAAAATTTGGGCGTTTTCCGGGAATTTTTTGGACGAAAAGTATTCAATTAAATGTTTCGGAAAATTAAGAATATATTTGGCTATATTTGACCTATACTACATAATTTTTTCATAAAAAATATTGAGATCCAAGCGACTTATGCGTTGCCTTCGGAGGCGCCAAAAAAAGTTCCTCCACTGCTGACATGATTCCAGCCGATTGAGTAGCTGAAACCGAAGAAGGCAAAAAATGTCGTTAAACTGGAAGGTATTTCTGTACAATGAGGTAGGATTTTCGAAAAATATCAAAATCCAACAAAATGGCGTAGTTGTGAAAAAAAGTCTGTTTTCTTGCCTATAAAATGGTCGTTTTTTTCAATGCCAAATCGTCAATATTCATCCAATCAAAAATATCCTACGTCATTGTAGAGTAAATATATTCAAGAGTACTCAGTTCAAATTTCTAGTCAATCGGATAATTGCTCTTTGAGTTACAATGTCAGCAAATTTGAAAAATCTCATTTCGAGAAAAACGCGTTTAAATATTTAACTATCAATTTTTGCAAGATAAAATGATAGAAATACGGCGTTGAAATTTTTACAGGATATTCTTGAAAGTATAAACTGTCAAAAAAGGCAAAAAAATCCATACATTGAAAGTGTCACACTGGTATAGCCCCTTAACATAAGAGGTAAACGAGTTGGTACCGGATGTTGGGAAATTTTCCAAAAATCATATTTACCACAATAACTCGAAATCCTTAGACTTTGGACTAAGGTAACCTAGGTTAGATATGTTCCTAACCCAGTGACCTATCACCCCCTTAAGGGTTTGCATCGACTTTCCTAACACCCTATATATGTAATTAAGATCAGCGCCCTAATAAAAATTTGTTTGCAAAAATCATTGAATTACGAAGTAGGACAATTCTTGAAATAACCTTTATATAAATATGCTTATATTTATCTATGCCACTTACCGAAAGTCGGCACGAACTTTCCGGATAACCCAATACATGTATATACAGGGTGGCTCAGAACCGAATGCGATCCCTGAAATGGAGGGTTGGGGGTGAAATTCTGAGTCGATTGATATAAGCATGTGTGGGTCTCAGATCAACCCCTGAATTATTATTCATTTTTCAACGCGGGCCAATCAGGTGTGCCCGATGAGCCAGCGTCGTCGGGCCCACCTGACTGGTCCGCGTTGAAAAATGAATAATAATTCAGGGGTTGATCTTAGACCCACACATGCTTATATCAATCGACTCAGGATTTCACCCCCAACCCCCCATTTCAGGGAACTTTTTAAGTTCTGGGACACCCTGTATATACACGTAGGACCAGGTGCAATAAGAACACTCTGGCTACACATTTTTTTCTTCCGAGCATTACCTGTTGAACACCCTACCGGAAGACATTACCATCGAAACTGCAACAAATGTGCAATAAACCCGTGATAAGTAGTCAGTGAGTTCAAACGATAAATTGACAACAATACTCTAATGAATTTTGCATACATTTGCAATAAACTCTGATGAATTTGTCGGGCAGAGAAGACACAAGCGCGTGGTTATCAGCTAGTTTGTTCGCGGAGGCCACGGTTATAATGGACCTGCACGTTTATGCTTCATTTTCGCGACTGTCAGGATGCCGCAAGAAAGGCAGGCTTTTCCGTTGGCGAGCAGTGCCAATCGATTAGCGAGTGTGTGTCCACGTTGGCGGGATTATATATTCATCGAGACAAAAAGAAATAAGATATGAAATCTTATCATTGCAAACGGTATGTTTTGTATTTCAATTCTAGCGGACGTTCTTCTTTTGTTCGAACTTCGCTTTTGTCGTGTGCGCGACGTAAAAATTATTATTCCGAGCCGAGGCTTAAGAAGCTCAAGAAAATAAACCTAAATAAACAGAACGCTTTCAACGACTCTATATGTTTGTTTTTTTTTTTATTGGATCACTTATTCAGGGTGGACAATTCTGTGACGAGCTGAAAAATATCGTTTTTCCGATTTTTTTTTGTCTACTAGATTATTTATTTGGCATTTGGAAAAAAAAGTATGTTATTAAGCACACATTGAACTTTATTCGCGTAATTTTTTATAAAAAAAAATATAAATTAACAAAGTTATTATAATAGAGCCTTTGTATAAAAAATGTGGTCCTTTGGGTGGATCGGTAACTTGACAATGGTTGGTCTCAAAAAAAAAAAAATAGTTTGATTATCTATATAAATACAGTACTTGTTGTACGTAGCCGTTTTTCGAAAAGAAAATTCACAAAATGGTGGGTGTTCGAAAATGGCAATTATGGCGAAATTTGTATTTACATTCGAGGGCTTCGAAAATACTAAATTAAAACAACGGCTACGTACAACGATAGCTACTGCAATTGCGGAAATTTTGGTTCTTCTGAATTCAAAATCAGCCAATAGGCTAGAATTATTATTCCGGCCCGGTCGAGAAAAGTCGTTTCGAGAAAAACGTGATTGAAAGTTTCAGTATACGCAAATTGCGCTACCTGCTCTCACTAAATTGTCTGTAACTTGGTCAATTTTCAATATTTTAACTTGTTAATTTTCTTACATGTTCTTGAATATGTATACTTTTCGAAAACGCGAAGAAAAATCGATTTTTCAACCCGCCACAGCGGTATCCCTTGTTAAGGCGGACAACCACTTTAGGAGACCAAAAATTAGATTATTTTTTGCATTGTTTTTATTTTGAAAAAAAAAAACGGAAATTTCCGTAACTCTGACAATAATTTATTCATATTTTCATACATCTCTGGTAATTTTTTCAAGTTATTTCATGCATTAATTAAGGTGTAATCGGCTGTGTCCCTTGACGTGTCCTCATCGTCGTTGTCGATTTGCGGGAATTGTGCAGCTCGCAATTCGCATCTTAATTAGTCCAACGAATTTTTGTGCATTCTTGAGATGTTTCTTAAGAACATGAACCTAAATTTTGAAAAAATATCGAGAATTGAATGTCTGAACGTGTGTGATAAAAAATGATCGGTTTCGAGCATTTTCCCCCGGCATTTTGCAATAATAAATATGTTTTAAATAATCTAATCTTTCCAAATTTAGGTTCATGTTTGAATCGATTATATTATGTATACGTGTTCCAAATTTGAAGATGATCCATCAATTAGTTTTTGAGTTATAATTCCCGCAAATTCAAAAAATTTATTTTCGGGAAAAGCGCGATTGAAAGTTTTAGTATATGTAAATCGTTGCGCTGCCTGTTCTCACTAAATAGTCTGTTACTTGGTAACTTTTTAATATTTTACCTTGACATTTTTTTCACATATTCTCGAATATGTACACTCTGAGAAAAAGCAAAATAAAATCGAATGTTTCGACCCGTCACAGTGGTTGGGAGTCGAGCGCAGAGCCTTTACCATTTATATACATACCGTTAGAAAGAATCTTAAGGCGTTACCCCCACTTATAGCGCAAAAAAAGGCCTTTTTCGTGAATTTTTTTAAAGAAAACTACAAAACTTTTTTAATCGATCAATATACCATCTTAAAGAACACATCTTGAAGAACTTCCAGTAATTTTTTTATTGAAAAATATTACATTGTTTAGTGGCAAATGGCCATCGATGAAATAATGTTTTTATATACACGGTTTGCGGTGACCAACATCGCGGCGAAGTGGACCATCTGAAAAAAAAATACGGATGGATTTAGTCAAATATAAGTATAAACTAGGCTTTAATCGAAGGATTTTAAAAAATATTCATTTTTCACAAAATGGCGGACAGTCAAAGTTAATGGTTCGATTTTAACGAAAAAAAACGGCCGTTTTTTGGCTATAAAACGGGCATTTTTTTCCGAAAAAAAAATCGAACGATTAAAGACTACATTTTTATGTATTAAATACGCCTGCAAAATTTCAAGAAGATCGGTTCATTAGTGTTCGAGTAATCTTGGTCACCGACTTCAGAAATGCCATTTTGAGAAAAACGCGTTTAAAGTTTCTCTTTCAATGCTCTTTCAACGCGGATTCTTCTCTTTCAACGCTCATATCTCAGTCAATTTTGTTCGGATCGACTTGAAATTTTTAGGACATATTCTCAGATACTACTTCAAAAAATGCAATAAAAAAAATCGATTTTTTCAAAATCGCAAGTGGGGGTAACCCCTTAATATCGTTTTGAAATTTTCAGAGTGTATTCTTAAGATATTTTTCTAACGATTTATGAAATTTAAAAAAAATTGATTTTTTGGAGCTTCTAGAGTGGTTGGCCGCCTTAAGTTCCAGCAATTGACTTTTTCCTTCTTTTGCCATTTCCAGTGTAATCGTCGCTGCCCTGCGAATTTATGTCGCGACGTACATCCATGCGTCACACGATCGAGTACAATAAGATGATTTTGTAATTTCGTTGCAGGCAGCTCGCTCAATGACTCCGGCGCTTGAATGCCTTGCGGCAATTTCATCCGCGCTTCATTTTTCCACAATTTTTTCTCGCGACTGACGATTCTGGCGAGATGATGGAAATACAATAAATTCTCCGATGCGTGCCAAAGATTTCGAATATCCTGATTATACCCATTCAATCACGATTTGCCGATTAAATTGACGATAATATCGAAAAAAATAAAATCAGATGTTCAGGCCAGAAATGTTTTTGCCGCATTTGATACTCTATCCGCATCATCAGATACCCAAATTATCGGGGTAAATTCTTATCGCGAGATATACTTTCTCGCTCTCTATTACGAACGATCTGTAGTAGCCAAACTGTAGACAGTTCCGGGAGTTTTTCAAACTGGTCGAGATTTTTATTTTTGCGATCCGAACTTTTTCAAAATTAAAGCATATTACAATTATTTACGATGATCTGTTTTTATCTGATTTTTTTATTCCTTTGTAATATCCGATCCGATAAAATGAATTTTTTCGTAAAATATAATGCACTGTCTCAAAAGTCATGAGATTGAAGTTTGCATCGCTGGAATGCAATGAAAATTATTATTTTTCAATTGCCTGAATCATTTTCGCCGAATATTTGTTACGAAAATCCCTCAATTATTCTTTAATTTGCTTATCTAGAGATCTCGAATTCAAATCTCCAAAAACAAATCGTAAAATAATAAAAATTTTCCGAAAAACGAGCCCGAATTTTTTATTTGCTATTTTCTCATTTATTGGGTTATTAATGATGATATCCAGTCGGCGGAAGCTGACATTTTTCATTAACAATTTTTTTACGAGCAAAAGATCGTTAAAAATAATTTCGAATTTCTCAAAAACTCTTATATTAAAACCCAAATGTGGGGGATTTGTTAAAGAAGCCTTCCTGAATAGAAAGTAACCCAAACGAACCCAACCCCCTCATGCCGGAGGGGGTTGGGTTTGTTTGGTTTTGTTTGTATTCAGGAAGGCTTCTTTTATAAATCCCCTCCACCGCCAATATAGGCGTAGGAATGTTCAAAAATCACGTGTTTCCGCGAACTTCAAAACCCTCATAATTTTAAGGGGGGGCTTTAACTTCCCTTGACTTAATATCATCATTTATAACTCAATAAACGAGAAAATAGCAAAAAAAAGGGAGGCTCATTTTTCGGAAAAGCACTCATCTAAAAAATTACCAAAATTAGGAGATAAAATTACAAGAAACAAATTCCCGTTGCATTCCAACTACGCAAACTCCAAGTGCACCAAATGTCTGGCACTTTTAACGATTTCAGAGCGAAAAAAAACCCGAAGTAAAAAACTGAACAATTTAATACGACAATTGATGAGGATATAGCAGAGTCCAATAAACTCAAACAGCAATCTTCTTTAGGACCAACTAAAGAGGGATGTTATAAAAATCAAGTGACTCCGAAGACAAGTGCTTGATGTTACAGTCGTAATCCCGGGATTTCTGCCAAGCCCCTTCCAATTTTCGTACTCTCGTTTCCACTTCGTGATACCCGGAGACTTTTCTTCACAAAGCATTGAGAACAATTTCGAGACAACCAGCGCTGTGACTGATATCCATCACGTAGATAAACACGACTATACAAGCGGCGACTATCAGTCAGCTCTATTGAAGAACTCACGCGTCGTGTCGTTTCGACGCCAAGACTGTCACGAGAACATCATTTTAAAGCCTCGGACGAGGTCGTCTTGAAAATAGCTCTGGATGGCGAACAAAGCGCCGCGACAAAGCTTCTTACGTGGCTTCAAGACGAAACGGAAATTCGTTGCTCTTTTTCTTTTACTTCTTAGCCGAACGTATCGCGAGACGCGCTCAAGTTCAAGAAGAAAACCGGATAGAATAAACGATTGCGCAATTACCGGTCAAACGGGCTGGCGTAGCGATCGATCCCGTGGTCTTGGAGAAGTCTTTTGCAATGCTAGGCAGGTCGATCGCTTGAACAGGCTCTTGCGATGTAATTGCCTGGCGAAGCGCTTTTTTTTTCGATTATTAACTGCTCACGATTAATAATTGATAGTTGGCTGTGAGCTGTCATTTGTTTACAATGGAGTGGTGGTATTTTCGCCTGCGTAGTTGGCTGAATCATCCACTGATAATCCATTATTGACTATGGGCCATCAACGGTTGATGGTTAATGCATGATCACTGGTGATCGACAGTTGATCATTGGAAGTTGGCAACTTTGTGTAATCAATTGATGCAGATTTAAGATCCGTTCAATATTGATTAACAATGGCTAATTGTTTACCATCAAGTGTTGATTAAAAATTAACACTTGTTTATTGGTGATTGGTGCAGATTGATCGTTCGATAACAATTGCCAGTCAATGGGTGATCGTAGGTAGCTGGTGAATGATATTCGTTCGTTGTTATTTGCTGAGGAATGAAGATCTTCTGTTGATAATTCATTATTGACTATGGGCGATCAACGGTTGACGGTTAATGCATGATCGCTGGTGATCTATAGTTGATCATTGGAAGTTGGCAATTTTTTGTAACCAATTGATGCAGGTTGAAGATCCGTTTAATATTGATTAATAATGGCGCATTGTTTACCATCAACGGTTGATTGAAAATCAACACTTGTTTTTGGTGATTGGTGCAGATTGATGGTTCGATAACAATTGCCAGTCAATGGATGATCATAGGTAGCTGGTGAATGATATTCGTTAATTGTTAATTGTTCAGGATTGAAGATCTTCTGTTGATAATCCATTATTGACGATGGGCCATCAACTGTTGATGGTTAATGCATGATCACCGGTGATCGACAGTTGATCATTGGAAGTTGGCAGTTTTTTGTAATCAATTGATACAGGTTGAATATCCGTTCAACATTGATCAACAATGGCTAATTGTTTACCATCACCAATCACCAAGCACCAGCACCCATCACCTGCACCAATCACCAGTGATTGCTGCAGATTGATCGTTCGATAATAATTGCCAGTGTAGGTAGCTGGTAAATGATATTTGTTCATTGTTAATTGTTGAGGATTGAAGATCTGTTATAATTCATTATTGACTATGGGCCATCAACTGTTGATGGTTAATGCATGATCACTAGTGATGGACAGTTGATCATTGGAAGTCGGCGATTCTTTATAATCAATTGTTATAGATTCGAGATTAGATAAAAATTGATTAACGATGGCTAATCGCTTACCATCAACTGTTGATTGAAAATTAACACTTGTTTATTGGTGATTGGTGCAGATTGATCTTTCGATAACAATTGCCAGTCAATGGGTGATCGTATGTAGCTGGAAACTGATATTCGTTCATTGTTAATTGTTGAGGATTGAAGATTTTCTTTTGCTAATCCACTATTGACCATCAACTGTTGATGGTTAATGAATGATCACTGGTGATCGACAGTTGATCATTGGCAATTGGCGATTCTTTACAAATGGTTGATTGGTGGAGGTTGATCTTTTAATAACAATTGACAATCAATGGGTGATGGTCGATAGGTGGTAACTGATATTCGTTTATCGCCAATTGTGGCAATCGAAGATCTCCCGCTAACCACTGACTATCAATGGACAATAGTTAATTATCAAGCATCGACGGCATCAAAAATTGACAATTGATCATCATTGATTCTTAAGTTCCGTTGAAATACAGCTCTTTAGAGTCTCACTATTGGCCATTTATCATTCGCAGCCTCAAAAGTTACCCATTGACAATTCATTCCTGATAATATCTTTATCGACCTGTCAACTCGAAATGGTTGATGAGCATTCACACATTTCTATCACAACATAAGCATGACGCTTTATTTTCCCCCCTTTCGGAGATGCAGATACCCCGATGAAATTCCAGCCCCGAAACTTGTCTTCGTTACCGCGAATCTGTCGAATCTTTGGCCCGCTGCTTACTCGCTGAGTGTTGAATGACCAAAAAATGATGATCCTTCGGAAAAAAAAGACAACGAGACAAAGAACTCTCATCAGCTCATAATAAGCTTGTTAACTTGTAACAATTGTTATTATCCCTTGTGTCATAACTGACGACACTTGGTAGCAAAAAAAGGAACAATTGAAAGGATAATCAACGGGGATTCAGATGACTGATTCCGGCGAGTCATCGAGCCGGCTATTTCTTCGTGTATTCAAACAAGACAATCAACGAGTGAGAGTGGTACACGCTCCGCGTTCCCTCGCACACGTTACACACAAATCTAGGCAAACAACGTACTCTCACTCTCGTAAAAGTCGTGTACGGATATATGTATAGAATCGGTAGAGAGTTAGCTGGGGCCCCGGGCACCGACAAAAGATTTTCCACTGCCGTTTCATCGAGGTCTCGATGTGAATGCTACGTTGAAACCCGCCACATTTGCGTCTCTTATTATATTTATATACCTTCGAAACGGTCGCGCATACTCGCGCGATATCGCGTTATCACTGACTTACCAACATCCTCCAACAATCGTGAAGGCAGTTAACGTATGTGTAACGGTCTTGTCGCTTGCCATTTTTTAGTAGCGACGTGTTGGTCCGAATGTTTTCGGGCTAAGGTGTGTGTCTATACGCAGCCGACTATTTTAGTGATGTCCGAGGCGAGTCACGTGTCTGGCTCACTTTCACTGCTGTGACTCTCGAGTTCATTATATTTCGCTGTCGTGAGAAACACGCGACAGTGTGTATGTGTCTGCTCGATGTTGGAAGACTTGTCAGCTTCGGCAAAACATTGATATACGAGAACCAGGGAATCGAAGTCATTGCTATCGAAGTAAACTGAACTTGTGATGATTCTTGATTTCTCTAATGTTGATATTAATAAGCAGGGTTGTCAATGGTGCGGTGTATTCACGTGGAGACACTTGATCATTGACGAAATCAAACATTCTACGAACAACCATCAGCCCAATACCGAAAGTCGGCCATTCCAATGTATATGGACATTCCAATTCTTCTATTGGTACCAGTGAGTTGGTTTTTGTGACTGCTCGATGCTGGAGGACTTGTCGGCTTCAGCAATATATTGACATACGAGAACCAGGGAATCAAAGTCATTGCTATGGAGGTAGATTGAACTTCTGATGATTCTTCACTTCTCGACTATTAATATTAATAAGCAGGATCACCAATGGTAGGGTGTATCTACGTGAAGGCACTTGACCATTGACGAAATCAAACATTCCACGAACAACCATCAGCCCAATACCAAAAGTCGGCCATTCCAATTCTTCTATTTGTGACTTGGTTTTGTGACTGCTCGATGGTGGAGGACTTGGTGGCTTAAAAAAAGATTGATATACGAGAACCAGGCAATCAAAATCATTGCTATATAGGTAGATTGAACTTCTGATGGTTCTTCATTTCCCTACTGTTAACATTAATAAGCAGGATCATCAATGGTACGGTGTATCTACGTGAAGGGACTTGACCATTGAAGAAATCAAACACCCCACGAACAACTATCAGCCCAATACCAATAGTCGGCCATTCCAATTCTTGTATCTGTAACAGTGACGTGATTTCCATTGAAAAATGGCTATCGGAAGAATGGCAGTTGTAGGTGACAGTGACTGGATCTGTCAATTGGAGCCAATTGTCAAGGTATACCAAGACGAAGCTATCAATATTCATTTGTCCTGCCTAGGAGTTTAAAAGACTGTAGGATCAGACTGAAAGTGATCCAATGCTCGGTCCAGCTCGTAGTGAAAGCACAGCAGTCACAAATGGTTCATGGGAAATGGGGCAGTGGGAATTGAATGTTCTCAAGAAAGAATACCATCATCGAATGTCGTTTTACGATTGCGCACCATTCAACATTCATCGCACTGGCAATGCTCTCTTACCACGTCACTGAATTGTCATCCGTCAATGAGAACATGTTCACCTGATTTCACCCAATACCCTTCGTTGTCGCATCAGCTCTTAGAGTTGTTCAGAAATTCGCTCATCGCATCGTCCTCGTTTGTCAAACGTTTGCCATCGCCCAAACGTTTTCCTGTAAATAATTAATTAAGCGTGACCGCAGTTAGGTGTTGGCGCGTGTTACGCATTTCTCGATCCCGTTATCCGGGATCCTCATTCAATTCATCAAGCAGACTCGTTAGCAGTTGAGGAGAGAAATAGGCAGGTGGTGCAGAGCTCGGTAGCGGTTGCACGCGTAAGCGGACTTCCTTCAACGTTCCTCTCACTCTCTGTCAATCGTCCTCCTCGTCCGACGTGTGCTGAAGGAAGTTCCTCGGATGCGTGAACGTTCGTATCCCGTGCAAGTAGACTAGACACGCATACTTTAGAAACTTTCTCGACTCTCGACCTCTTTGATGACGCTTGGATGGGGATATGTGCTCTTCGGAGTGATTAGATGATTGATCAAGGATCGTTAATCATTTGTTTAAAACGTTTCTCAGTAGAATTGGAAATCAATTGGTCCATTAAACATTTAATCAATTTACGCGTCAATCGAATCCTTGATTCGTTGAACATTTCAAATGAAATGATTATAGTTGTTACGACTTTATTGGTACAATTTTAAGCTGTTTTCGCAGTTTCTAGTTTTCACATTAAAAATTCATTTTAACATTTTTATTATTATTTTTATTATTATTACGTTGAAATTGTTAATATTTTATTATTACTGTTATTACGTTGTAATTATTTTTATTTCAATATGATCGTTATAATCATTGTTGTTATTACTTTAAAAGTGGTATTATTTATTTATGTTATTATACAGTCTAATGTTTATTGCTTTAATAATAATTATTATTGTTATTGTTTCGAGAAAATTATTAATATTGTTACTATTACGTTAAAATTGTCATTATTTTTTAATATTCGTATTATTACAGTAAAATTATTATTGTTTCAACAATTTCTGTCATTGTTATTGTTACTAGAAAATTCTTGTCATTATTTTTATTATTATTATCATTATTACATTAAAACTGTATTTACAATTTCTTAATAACAACGCAGTATGAAAAAAGTCGCGTTTAAGGGGCTATACCAGTGTGAACGCTGAAAATTTGGGTGATTTTCGGGAATTTTTTGGAAGAAAAGTACTCAATTAAATGTTTCGGAAAATTAAGAATATATTTGGCGATATTTGACATATATTACATAGTTTTTTCATAGAAAAATATTGACATCCAAGCGACTTATGCGCTGCCTTCGGAGGCGCAAAAAATGTTCCTCCACTGCTGACATGATTCCGGCCGATTGAGTAGCTGAAACCGAAAGAGGAAAAAATGTTGTTAAACTGGAAGGTATTTCCTGTACAATGACGTAGGATTTTCAAAAAATATCAAAATCTAACAAAATGGCGTAGTTATGAAGAAAAGTCTGTTTTCTTGCCTATGAAATAATCGTTTTTTTCAATGCCAAATCGTCAATTTTCATCCAATCAAAAATATCCTACGTCATTGTAGAGTAAATATATTCAAGAGTGCTCAGTTCAAATTTCACGTCAATCGGATAATTGCTCTTTGAGTTACAATGTCAGCAAATTTGAAAAATCTCATTTCGAGAAAAACGCGTTTAAAGATTTGACTATCGATTTTTACAAGATAAAATGATATTGATTTAATGATATGAATGATAATGATATTTTTGAAAGTATAAACCGTGAAAAAGGCAAAAAAATCGATTTTTTGAGTCACACTGATATAGCCCCTTAAGTTGAACAGTGTTATTCTAATTAAAAAGATCATGGACGAACGACACTTTGATCAGAACCCAAATTAACCCAAATAATGATTACTGCCTTACCGGTAGAACTTAAAATTACTTGACAGCGACAATGACAGTTTGCAGCTTTACATAAAAAATGTATTTATCGTTATTATTGTTGCAAATTGTTGCTACAACTGAAAGTTTATTTGCCGTTGTAAATTACGAAAACCGTAACTGTACTCATATTTTTTCATTTGTAGTGACACAGTAGGAAAGAAATATCAATAGGGGCAATATTAATCATGTTGAAGCTGAATTGTGCAATTTATATTGAAGGGAAAGTGTGAATTGGACATGCTCGAATGACTATTCGATGAGATGACGAATAACATTGCCCGTGTCGCACATTGAGGACTTTTAATTGTTCAATTAATTTTATTCGTTTAGTGTCTCGTCATAATTCGTATTGCCGCGTTCCCGCTCGCTTCTCGTATTGATACTTTGGTGAACAATTTATTCTCGAGGTTCCGAGCAATATCGCCTCGAGAGTTCTCACGTAATATGATTTTTTCTTTTGATCTCGTCGTTTTCGAGAGTGTCTTGTCGTTCCTCTAGGTGCACGCAGATAAGACTTTTTTTTACACGGAGCGTCATCATCATCGGCGAAGATAGGCGGGGAGTGCAACGGCGCGGGCTCGTTATCGTTCGAAGGCGCGTAATTTTTGTGCAATTAACAAGGCGCCTGTTCCTTCTGCTGCTCGGTGCCGCAGAACCCCCCGCGAAGACTGATAAGAAGACGTGGAAACAATTTTCACAATGTCGGCCAATTTTTTGTCGATTATTCTGGGCGCCAGCTCGAATCATGAAAAAAATGTCCGATTGACGAGTATCAGTCCGATTGACGAGCGCTTTTTAATTATTCCTTAGCGTATGTTAAAGACATTCCATCGTTTCTTTTCGCAGCCGAGGAAATTTGTTTTCCAGGAAACGAGCGGCGCGTGTCCTTATCTGGTTGCAAATAAAATTCTCATGGTCGTCGTTAAAGATACACGCGGAAGCATCATAGATCTCTATCGGCCATATCGATCCACCGAATACATACTAAACTTCGACAATCATCGTTGATCGATCTTACTTTCCGAGGAAAATTCAAGTTTTTCTGCTAATCGAACGACGGCAAAAATCATTATTGAATATTTATTTTCAATTATTTTAATTTGATACGATTTGATTTAATTGAATTGTTATTTCATTTAATTTTGATTTAATTGGATTTTAATTTAATTTTAATTTTAATTTAATTTCTATTTTATTCAAGTTTTATTTAATTTAATTTTTACCTATTTCAATGTTTATTCAATTTAATTTTAGTGCCTTTTATAATGATTGATGCCACCGTTAATAACATAAATATTTATTGTCGCTTAAATATTTGCCTTACCGAGACGCAAGTTCTTGCACTTCTTCGCGATTTCCGGTTTTCCACTGTGCATTTATGTTAGTCTAGTTTACGAAGAAAAAAAGTCGCACGTCGCAGCAATTTGTTTATTGCAAAGGTACCCTCTTTATTATTTCCGATGTTTCGTTAGTGCGGATTATTAATGAAATACGAAATTCTTACGTAATTAACTCAATTTAACGCAGTTGATTCATCCGTAGTTAATTACTTTTAATACGAATCTAATTAGTTGTAATACGCAATTAATTAATTTCAATCCGCAATTAATTAATTCCAATACGTCATTAAAATGCGAGGATGGAGAAAAGTGCATCAATATAAAAGAGATAGATAGAATATTCGAAGAATCATTCGACGATCTCACGTGCCGTCGATGACGGTGCATCAACGCCGTCGTCGTCATTTCTGCGACGTCGTAGAAGTACATTAGCAGTTGGCAAAAGTACCAGTGACGTCACCGTTTCTGCGTTCTATTTTTCCTTGCATTTTGACTTTTCGACGTCTTTGTGTCGACCGCGTTATTTTCGGATATAGAGTGTGGGAAATGCATGTATACAGAGTGGCCGGGCTGCTATGCTGGACCCGAAGACCCTTCGTCTAGGCCCTTATAATACCGTCTCGCAGTGATACAAATGATAAATAATTGTATCTCGAATCCGGTTTTTTATGACCTTGCAAATTACTTCGAAAAGTACTTTCGCGACACGAGTTCGGAAGCTTTTTATTTTAAAAAAACGAAGATCTGCAAAATAATAATAATTACTACGTGTTTTAAAAATACTAGGCAAAAAATTCCTACCGTATATAAAATTTATAATACGCAGGGTGTGAATGCGACGACTCCGAGTTCAACGCCAACAAATCGATTGGTGAAAAAAGTTCAGAAAAAAATTCTACCGGACAGAAAATTGGACAGAAAAATAATTGTACGGAATAAACAATTCGACGGGAAAGAATTCCACGGAATAAAAAAGTCGACAGAAAAAAAATTGTACGAAAAAAGTTTAATTCCGTACAACTTTTTTTCTGTACATTTTTTTGCCGCACGATTATTTTTCTGCAGGTCTCTGCAAAAAAATAGTACAGAAAAAAATTCAACACAAAAACGTATTATAGAGAAAACGAATTCTACAACAACAAAAAAACGTTTTTATCTACATAATTTTATTTCTGCACCTATCTGCAAAAAAAATCCACTAAAAACAAAATTGTCAAAAAAAAACGTTTTTTTCTGTTTTTTTGTACCTGTGAATTTTTTTTTTCTGTGGAATTGATTTTCGGCACTGTTTTCATCGTCTCTGCAAAAAAAATTGTACAGAAAAAGTTTTTACACAAGAACAAATTGTACAGATAAAGTATCATACAAAAAAAAACGTTTTTATCTGCATAATTTTATTTCTGCACCTTTTTGTAAAAACAGTCTAATAAAAACAATATTCTCAAAATAAACGATTTTTTCTGCAAGTTTTTTTCTACCTATACATTTTATTTTCTCTAAAACTGATTTTTTGCACTTTTTCCATCGATCGCATTATCGGAGTTAATGTCGGAGTTGTCGCCTTCGCAGATCGCGCACCCTGTGTATTACATTTTTCATTTCGTCCAAAGATCGCGACATTTACGAGTTTTGGCTGGCCCAGCGACCTCGCGTATGCAAGAACGTGAAAAGTCTGCGTCTCCGTGTCGATGTGCATTTTTGGCAAGCTGACAATGTTTTCGGGTGATTATCACACGGGAATCTCCTGAGCTGCGCTAAAAACGAGCGTAAATCTTACCGAAATTGTTGCTCGTCGGTAACGAGGCTGCTGCGCGGACACTTCCAACGTCGATAAAAAGCGAAACGCGGATTATCGAGTTGCAAAGTAAAATAACGTCTCTCTTGCGATGAGCGACCTCGAAATTTGCGATTTCCGCATACGAGGGAGGGTAGCGAAAAAAAAATCTTTACGGATTGTTGCAAATACGGAAATGACGATTCCCGGGTCGATGATAAAATCGCGGAAAACGAGGAAAAATCGGATGAGTAAATGATCCAATAAAGATCGCGGCGGCGTCCGGTGGCTCGAGTACATTTTTGCCAACTTCACTTCTCAAGGAAGTCCTTGCTGCGCACTTGTGCCGCGGCCTCGTCAGGCCACGGAGGTAAAAGATATAAAACCTCCGGATATAATGCGCCGCGTTTCGACGATCGTCGGACGTCTCAATCCTTTTCCCAGCTCGATCTAATTGTACGTCGCCGATTTTATAATGAGACGGATGCGAGTCGAGTCAAAGGATTTTATTAGGCAAAAAAAACATTGAAAGAAGAATTCACGATTGAATTTTTTTACGCCTTTATTTTTTATTCGAATAACAAAGTGCCCGTCGTGGCAAATATTCTTTTCTTTCGCGAGTTCGATTTGCAAACGTGAATTAATTCATGAATCATCTAAAATTTTGAATCAGGTTCCGAAAGCTCCGGGCGGATCGAGCTGAAATTTTGCACAAACCTCCTTTTGATATTTTAAGACAACCCCTAAAGGAATTTTTGGCGACGCAGTAGTTTTTGAGATATTGAATTTTCAAGTTTTTTTTTTAAGGGTAAGGTTTCGACCCTCCATCTGATCGAGCTGAAATGTTTCCACAAACCTTTCTTTTAATATTTTAAGATGACCTCTAACAGGATTTTTGGCGACTCGGAATAGTTTTCGAGATATTAAATTTTTAAGGTTTTTCTTTAACGCGCGTTTTGTCCAAACAAAAATACCCAAACAAACCCAAAAACGATTGCGCGTCGGCAAAAATGTCTTTAGGCGTTTTCTTAAGGGGTTACCCCCACTTACGATTTTGAAAAAATCTATTTTTTTTATTGCATGTTTTTGAAGTATAAGTATCTCAGAATATGTCCTGAAAATTTCTAGTCGATCCGAACAAAATTGACTGAGATATGAGCGTTGAAAGAGAAGAATCCGCGTTGAAAGAGCGTTGAAACAGAAACTTTAAGGTAGTACCTCCACAGAAGCGTTGAATTAAGAAATGGTTGAAATTTGACACATATGTTATTTAATACATTATCCAAACATCTGTGCAATTTGAATAAGTTTGACCACCCCAAACCTGAGATAGTTACACTTAAAGTTGGCTTGGTTTACACGTAACAAATGCGTTATGATGGGCAAACAGAGCATCATTAATTCTACCGTCAAAACTAAAATTAAGAAATTGATAAAAAAACGAGGATAAGCTAGAACAAGATATCACGAATAATGTGAAAAAAAATGAGAATGATTCACCATTTAGTTTCCAAGATATAACCATGAGAAGCCCTCACAATTTTGGTGTAAAGCCTGGCAAAGCCTAGAAAAAAAAACAATTGGGGCAAAGCCTGGACAGTCCCGGCAAAAAGTTTACTGGCAATGGTAGATCAAAAACACAATATAAAATATATTTTACGGCAATAAATTATATCCATCGTATTATCAACTAGTACCGAGTCAATATTGCATAGTTTTTAATTTTATTTATTACTAATTGAACCAATTATCAATCTTTTATTACATGAACATAATATGTAAAATTTTGGTTGAGATTTTCGCAGAGGAACTACCTTAAACGCGTTTTTCTCAAAATGGCATTTCTGAAGTCGGTGACCAAGATTACTCGAACACTAATGAACCGATCTTCTTGAAATTTTGCAGGCTTATTTAATACATAAAAATGTAGTCTTTAATCGTTCGATTTTTTTTTAGAAAAAATGGCCGTTTTATAGCCAAAAAACGGCCGTTTTTTTTCGTTAAAATCGAACCATTAACTTTGACTGTCCGCCATTTTGTGAAAAATGAATATTTTTTAAAATCCTTCGATTAAAGACTAGTTTATACTTATATTTGACCAAATCCATCCGCATTGTTTTTTCAGATGATCCACTTCGCCGCAATGTTGGTCACCGCAAACGGTGTATATAAAAACATTATTTCATTGACGGACAGTTGCCACTGAACAATGTAATATTTTTCAATAAAAAAATTACTGAATGTTCTTCAAGTTGTGTTCTTTAAGATGGTATATTGATCGACTAAGAAAGTTTTGTAGTTTTCTTTAAAAAAATTCATGAAGAAGGCCTTTTTTGCGCTACAAGTGGGGGTAACGCCTTAAAATATAAAAAGGAACGTTTGTGCAAAACTTCAGCTGAATCGGCGGGGGGGGGGGGGGGGTCAGAACCTTACCCAACATTTTTTTAGAAAAGAATTATCAATGATTTATGATTTATTTATTATGCTCATAATGATCAATTAATTTATTACGAATCTACATCCATAAATCATCTATAATTGTTCTGAAATAAAAAATTGATGTCTCCCATTGCAATGTACGATACCACGATTTTAATTATCCCTATAAGACTTTCGCTCTTCTAAAAAAAAACAAAAATGTCAATTCCGATTTGATCAAATTCATCAATTAACAATTCATCAATTTTTTTATTGCCAAAAGAGTTACGACGGACTTATGAATTGTCATTGTGTCACAATGATTATATTGCACGTAATTGCGCTGCCAAATGAATTTCATAACGCAGTGTAATTTTTTCAATTTTACACTCTTTTTTTACCAATTATTATATGAAAATATTATAGCAAATTATTCGTCGGTTTTTATTATAATCGTTACACGAGTATTCCACCGCGCGAAATTACAGCGCTTTTGTATTCGTCTCGTAACGCACTGCTATTTCGTTGAATTTCCAATGTTTTTTTTTTTATTGAATATTATTTCTGCTTGTGTATAATCTACCCAGTGGCGTATGATCCTTAATTCGAGCGTATTATACGTCGTTTATGCGAATAATCGTCATCCTTGTACCAATTGCAGCTCGGATACAGAGCTCCAGTTGAAAAAGGCCGCTGGCCAACGCCGGAGGCTATACGCATATATGAATTAATATGTACAGCATATTGTACACTGAAGAATAATGATAAAATTGAAATAATGAAATAAAAATGTCAATGAAATGAAATAAAATTTAAAAAAGTACATTTAAATCATAATCATAATAATAATTATTATAATATTATTAACTTTATTGATAATATTAATATGAATATTGTTTAATTTATGAATAGCATTAATATTAATTCTATGTATTTTATTAATAATATGAATAATATTATCATTATTATTATTATGACTTCAATATTCCAAATTAAAGAATAATAAAGTATAACAGTACCTTTCGCTTTACGTTCGCACGATTTCTTAAGTGCCCGGCTCAGATTGTCGTTCTTCTACGTGACGATAAAAATCAGTCTATCGGCTGATCGAAATCTACCAAGAAAATAGGGAGTTTTTAATCCCCTGCACTTCAGCCACGAATACCTCTATCAATTATCTCCTCCAGGACAAATCACTATCTTCACAACGTCGAGAACACGTTATCTAGCAGAAAAAAAGAACTGGATTCGACTAGTTTATTTGGGTGTTCGATTTTGTTTTATCACGTGAAGCATACAAAATGGAAATGTGTTAGGCTCTACATTGTAGGTTCCAAGAAGTCTTCGTTGAAATTATTTTATGATTGTGTAGCTTGCCGATAAGAATTTAAGGGGGGATTGTCTTTTTTTTTCGCAAAATTTACCGCTTTTTGGGAATTTTTTTGTGAAGAAAGTATACAACGGAAAACTTGTGAAACTTGGCATATAGTTTTATTGATCTGTTTACTACATACAAAAAAATGTTTAAACAATTTCATCAAACAATCCGCCTCCCACCCCCCTCGACGCGCGATGGTCCTTTTTTGATGGTGTGCACGATTACAGCCTTCACGTTCATCCTGCAACAAAAACCCAAAAAGCATTTTACTTTAGACACATATAGCTATCGTTCGATGAAGGGAAAAAAAAAATTGACGATTTGGTGACGTTTTGAACTTGAAGTATCGATTTTTCGAAAAAAATTGATCGATTTTTTGTTATAAATAAAAAACTATTAAACGTATTGCTTTTCTGCTTCATCAAACGATAAAAGGATGTCAGCTGAGCATTCTGTCCAAATTTGAAGGCAATCGGTTGAATAGTTTTTGAGAAATCGTGGACACCATCAAAAAAGGACCATCGCGCGTCGGGGGGGGGGGGGGGGCGGATTTTTTGATGAAATCGTTTAAGAATTTTTTTTAATGTAGTAAACAGATCAATAAAACTATATGCCAAGTTTCACAAGTTTTCCGTTGTATACTTTCTTCACAAAAAAATTCCCAAAAAGCGGTAAATTTTGCGAAAAAAAAGACAATCCCCCCTTAACACATTTGTAGCATTCATGAAGTGGACTTTTCTTATTGCTGTCAACGATAACGAGACATTAAAAAAAGGAACGCAGTGCTGTGGGAAGTAGAAAAAGCTCAGGCATGAAGTTATCGACCACCTGGATTTATATTATCGGATATTATCGATTATTTGTGATAGAATGAACGCTGGAAATAGAATACTTGCTAATGAAATAGAATATATTTCGCTAATACTTGTTAATGAAATAGAATATATGAATATATATTATATTCATATAGAATATAACGAAATAGAATATATTTCGAAATATAATATAAATGCTAATGAAATAGAATACTTGCTCGCGATTTTCATGGAAAAAATATGTATCGCTGGAAAGAGGGCCTTCAATGCAGTTCGAACATTCCCTCGGAGATTGTATATAGGTGAAAGTGTTATTCCGAACAGAAGGAATTTTTCATATCCGGTGTTCTGACCGCCCCCCACCTCTCTCCGATCGAGCTGAAATTTTGCACAAACTTGCCTTTCAATATTTTAAGACAACCCCTAAAGGGAATTTTGGTGACTCGCAATCGTTTTTGAGATATTGAATCTTTAAGTTTTTTTTACACGCGCCGACTATATCTATATCTGCTGCGTTTCCATTCATACCTATGCTATCGCACTCTCCGTTTTGTTCAAATAAAATACTCAAACAAACCCAAATAAATCGAAACAAAAAAAAACCCGAACCCAAAAACTATTGCGCGTCGTAAAAAATCCCTTCAGGGGTTGTCTTAAAATATTAAAAGGATGGTTCGTGCAACATTTCAACTCAATGAGGAGGGGGGGGGGTGGTGGTGGTGGAACCTGACCCGAGAATTTTAGAAAAATGCTCAATCGGAATTTGTTGGATCTGCCAAAAAAATATCCTTTCGTGATCCCGTGTACAAATTTGTTAGGAAGTACAAATTTGTTAGGAAGTCCCAAAATGCGCCGAAATTTCTATAGGAATTCGCTAGGGACGCCGCACATAGGGAGTTCTCAATTGGATCCAATTGGGTTCTGCACTGTTCCCCGATAAACGTCGTTTGGGAATTCTTACCTCGCTCGAATCGAAAAAACTGTGAAAAGTCTCGAGAGAAAACTCGGCGTGGTGAAACAACCTGCACGCTTCGTAAGCGATTACGTGCGTGGTTATATCATGTCAAGATCCAGTAAAATAAATATCAAACGATAATTAAAGTGAATTTTCAGTGATATTATTCAAATCGATTTTTAAGATATACATTTTGAAGCGTTATACCTAAGATTTATACTTTTTGAAAAACCACTCATTTCGTATATGTATATATTTTGTTCAGAGTCTTCAACGTACAGAATGCGATGGGATCCTCCAAGAATCGTATCGGATTCTGTTCGATAAGGTGGCAATCCTTTAAGGGGCTATACCAGCGTGAACGCTGAAAATTTGGGTGATTTTCGGGAATTTTTTGGAAGAAAAGTACTCAATCAAATGTTTCAGAAAATTAAGAATATATTTGGCTAAATTTGACCTATATTACATAATTTTTTCATAGAAAAATATTGAGATCCAAGCGACTTATGCGCTGCCTTCGGAGGCGCCAAAAAAAGTCCCTTCACTGCTGACATGATTCCGGCCGATTGAGTAGCTGAAACCGAAAAAGGAAAAAATGTCGTTAAACTGAAAGGTATTTCCTGTACAATGTCGTAGGATTTTCGAAAAATATCAAAATGTAACAAAATGGGGTAGTTGTGAAAAAAGTCTGTTTTCTTGCCTATAAAATGGTCGTTTTTTTCAATGCCAAATCGTCAATTTGCATCCAATCAAAAATATCCTACGTCATTGCATAGTAAATATATTCAAGAGTACTCGGTTCAAATTTCAAGCCAATCGGATAATTGCTCTTTGAGTTACAATGTCAGCAAATTTGAAAAATCTCATTTCGAGAAAAACGCGTTTGAAGATTTAACTATCGATTTTTGCAAGATAAAATGATGTTGATATAAATGATATAAATGATAATGATATTCTTGAAAGTATAAACTGTCGAAAAAGGCAAAAAATCGATTTTTTGAAAGTGTCACACTGGTATAGGCTCTTAAGGGGGGAGGTACCTTCAGGCGAGGAAAAAATAGCTGATTTTCAATATTTTATTTCTAAAAGGACAGATTTCTTCACCATTTTTGAGACGTAGGGAATGTTTTATTATCACTTTTGGACGTTACGTGGTATTTTTTAATTGACCTTTAAAAAGGGTGGCTGTATAGCACGGTCTTCTAAACGGGATGCGGCGGATGTTGTCCAGGGCGTAATTAATCTGAAAAAAAAACCAACGAATATTTTTCTTTCATTAACACTCATACGCGGAATATGAACCAAGAAAAATCGACAAATGTAGAAAATCGATGAAATGGTCCGCTTTCAAACTTTGTTGCAAAATACATTTTGCAATAAAGAAATGCGTTTTTCTCAATTTTCAAAAACATTTAGCGTCATGTTTTAGACAATAAGGTTAGAAAGTTTCATACCAAATTTCATCAGAATCGGTCGATTAGTTGTTTAGCTGTACGCCACGCCAGTTTTGAAAATGCAGTTTAGAAGACCGTGCCATACATCCGTCATGTTTAAAGATAAATAAAAAAATACCATGTAACGGCAAAAAGTAGGAATAAAACATACCGTAAGTCTAATAAAGGTAACGATATCTTACCTTTAAAAAACATCAGCGAATTTTCTTCTCACCTGAAGGTATCTCCCCCCTTAAGATTCAAATCGGATTCGTACATGAAATTCCAATGGGGAATCCCGAGTAGAATTCAATGTAGCAGCGTGACGTTTAAGGTCTCTTAGGCCACAGTATCGGGTATAAAATCATGTGCGAATTTACCTTTTTTTTTGTATGAAAAAGTGATTCACTCATGAAATTAATTACACATCTATTTAGTAGAAATATCAAGCTGTTAGAAAAAATATACATATTTTTCAATGTACAAAATGGCCGACTACTAATATTTTATTTCCTTTTTTTTCGGCGCTCCGCGGCATGACATTTAGCATCCACAATTTTTAACCTAAAACAAAAAACAAAAATTCTCGTCAATTTACATTAGAATACCTAGAGAACTACGTACGGAATTTAAAAAATATTGTTTTCTTCAAAAGTTGTAGGTATTTAAACTTAAGGGGTTACCCCCACTTGCGATTTTGAAAAAAATCGATTTTTTTATTGCATTTTTTTGAAGTATAAGTATCTGAGAATATGTCCTGAAAATTTCAAGTCGATCCGAACAAAATTGACTGAGATATGAGCGTTGAAAGAGAAGAATCCGCGTTGAAAGAGCGTTGAAAGAGAAACTTTAAACGCGTTTTCCTCAAAATGGCATTTTTTGAAGTCGGTGACCAAGATCACTCGAACACTAATGAACCGATCTTCTTGAAATTTTGCAGGCTTATTTAATACATAAAAATGTAGTCTTTAATCATTCGATTTTTTTTTTTCGAAAAAAATGGCCGTTTTATAGCCAAAAAACGGCCGTTTTTTTCTCGTAAAAATCAAACCATTAACTTTGACTGTCCGCCATTTTGTGAAAAATGAATATTTTTTAAAATCCTTCGATTAAAGACTAGTTTATACTTATATTTGACTAAATCCATCCGCATTTTTTTTTTCAGATGATCCACTTCGCCACAATGTTGGTCACCGCAAACCGTGTATATAAAAACATTATTTCATTGACGGCCATTTGCCACTAAACAATGGAATATTTTTCAATAAAAAAATGACTGAAAGTTCTTCAAGATGTGTTCTTTAAGATGGTATATTGATCGATTAAAAAAGTTTTGTAGTTTTGTTTAAAAAAATGCATGAAAAAGGCCTTTTTTTGCGCTACAAGTGGGGGTACCGCCTTAAGAAATGAATTTTCAGTGAAAAATTTCGTTATAACTGCTCATAAACTGCTCATAAAATGAAAAGTTTTCGGTTAATCAGAAATTCCGTACGTACTTCTCTGCGAAATGCAATTAGGAACATAACTTTTTAATTTGAAGTAAATCGAGTGAAAATTGTTGAAGTTATTTGTCACGCCAATTGGAAAAAAGCTGTTCCGAGAAGTTTCGAGTAGTCGACCATTTTGTACATAAAAAAAAATATATATTTTTTCTCACAGCTTGATATTCATACTAAATAGATGTATAATTCATTTTATGAGTGAATCACTTTTTCACACGAAAAACAATTGTTAATTTCGCACATGATTTTATACCCGTTACTGTGGCCTAAGGCCTTAAGTATAGGGGTCCAATGCGATGACTCGTTGGATCCGTATAAGGAAAGGCGAGAAAAAATATGGGAATCCACTTGAAATCCTTATGACAATATCTGCACGGGGGATGATCTTGATACACTCATTTCGCCCTAATTTACATGAAAACAAGTAGCTAATTAATTCAATTGAAATCTCTTCTCATGCAAAGCAGAACGACCTCTCGTTGGATCTCATTGGAACGGTGACGAATGAGATCTCAATCCGAAGACTATCGAGGTGATTAATAGCGAGGGATGATGCCTCGATGCAGCTGATTGTCGACTCGAGAACTTTGCGAATAATTTTCTCCAATGATTTCCACGTGACTCATCACCATTTCTATTTTGATTTCGCCAAATGAATAATTATTCGTTTGGACTTCGTTCTTTTGAGTCAGCTCTTTGGAATATTTTTTATCTACCGGAAGCGTCTGAGATTACGCGCGACTGGACGATAAAAAAAAATCCCTGGCCGAAATAAAAAGATGTCGATACATAGATGAAAAAAATTGGCAATCAGATTGTTGTTGATCGAATTAATATCCATGATTACAATCAAATATTAAGGGGGGGAGATACCTTTAGGCGAGGCAAAAAATGCTGGTTTTCATAATTCTTTATTAAAAAGAAAGATTTCTTCACCACTTTCGAGACTTAGGATATGTTTTATTACTGCTTTTGGCTGTTACATGGTATTTTAATTTTTTTGAATTAATCTCTAAAAATGGCGAAGGTATGGTACGGTATTCTAAACGGGTTGCGGCGGATGTCATCGGACGGCGTGACACCTAGCGTCGGCGAGATTAATCTGAAAAAAAATCGACGAAAGTTTTTCTTTCATTAACACTCATACGTCGAATATGAACCAAGAAAAAGTGAGAAATATTGAAAATCGATGGAATGGTACGCTTTGAAACAAAACGATTAGATTGTTCGAAAAAAATGCCTACATTTTTTTTGCGGCGGATGTTGTCAGATGGCGGGATTAATCTGAAAAAAACAACCAGCGAATATTTTTTTTCATTAACACTTATACGCAGAATATGAACTAATGAAAAGAGATAAATGTTGAAAATCGATTAAATGGCCCGCTTTCAAACGAAAGATTATTGCAAAATACATTTTTCAATAAAGAAATACTTTTAAAAAAATTTCAAAAACATTTACAATCATGTCTTAGACAATAAGGTTAGAAAGATTTATACCAAATTTGATCAGAATCGGTCGATTAGTTTTTTAGCTATAAGTCAATTTTAAAAATGCAGTTTAGAAAAACCATATCTTCGCCATTTTTAAGGGAGACTTTGTCCTTGGAGTGCCATATTTCAGGTGTTTACATTTTATTTTTTTAAAAGGAAACGAGTAAAGCTTTTTGAGTGCGGTTTTTTTCTTGCTTTTATTCATGATATACAGAACGTTAAAAAAAATGTTTTTCAAAAAGAAACCAAAATGGCGGCCGTTGCAGCTCCGCGAAAACAGGTCCTCAAATCGCGGGAGGTAAACGGCTGACATCACTGCCCCCTCTTTATTGATCTGAAACACAAATTCAAAGCATATTATCAATCTGTGACCCTTTGGTCATGGAATGACGGATGGGTTTTTCGTTTAGTACAAATTTCGGAAAATGGCGGCAATTTAAAAAAAAATCGAATTTCCGCGTTTTTTTTCGCATAAAAAGATAAATAATAAATGCAAAAATGTATCTATCGAAAAAACGATCCGTCATTCCGTGAAGACATATTTTCTGAGTATGCTCTCCAAATTTCAGGTCGATATGTTAATTACAGCGGTCAGGAGAATGTCAGCCATTTTTAAAAACGTGTTTTTGAGAAAAACGCGTTTAAAGTTTTGTAATGTGTTTACACAAATGTGTTTATAATTACCGCTAATCGGCAATGCCTGGTCCATAGAGGCATCCCTCCTCTTCTTCTAGCTGCTCATGTTGAGCCGCTAACAAAACTTTGAAACCTTCAAGGACAAAGTCTCCCTTAAAGATGAATAAAAGAAAATACCATGGGACAGCCAAAAGTAGTAATAAAGCATACCCTAAGTCTCCAAAATGGTGAAGAAATCTTTCTTCCTAAAATAAAATCATGAAAACCTGCGATTTTTTTGTCGCCTTAAGGTATCCCTTAAATGGTAACGGTAAGAATATTCATAAAATGATAGATTGCTTTTCACCGACAAAAACCTTGATCGACTCGACAGACGTTGATTCGCAACCTAAACATAGTATCAAAGTATCAACTCATGCGAGTCCACGTACTCGTTTGCCTCACAGCCGACGATCAATTGCGTTGTATCATTTTCCGTAATTTTTTTTTTATTATTCCTTTTTTTTTAATTCCTCGCATATACGTGTGCGACGTGTGGAGTCACGAACAATGCGAGTCTGGTCCACCCACGAGTCTTTCCCGCATCGGCTCATACCGGTATGCGTATGTACTTGGCGTGTTTATGATATTCTCGTGATGAACCGCGATGCGATTATGTCAGTGATTGAAACATGTACTTACCACGTGCCTTCGTGCGCCTCACTCGTATAGCCAGATAATTCAACGCTACCTCTGGTTTATCGTATAGATATATATATGTGCTATGCGAGATCGTTAGGCACTGACAAATTGTCAAATATACTTAAGGGGTTAGGCTACGACCCAAAAGTCAGGGTTATTTGAAAAAATCAGTTCTGAAGGAATAAGTAGGACGACTGAAAAAAAAAAGTTATGAACAATCTCGTAAAGGACCTTTCATCGCGCGGGCCTCAACGGTGTACTTGATTTTGGCCACCCGGTTAATCGGAAATAAAAGTAACGATTTTTTTCTCAAAATAGATACTATCGGCTAAGACTTGACCGAGATTTTTTTCGTTATCGTGTTTCAGATATCAGAAAAAAATGATTGAATTTTGTTATGGCTTTTTTAGGAAAAATTACATTGTTATTGTTAATAACTAATGAAAATAAAATGTTGAGAATAAAAACGTCGGTCAGGACTAAACTACTATTACACTGAATAAGTGTGTCAAATTTTAAGTCAATCCGTTAATTAGATGCCGAAAAATCGTGTACACCGTTTTGAAAAATATAGTTTCGAGGAAAAATGCGTTTAAAGTTTTACTGGCAGTTCTATCGTTGTAATCAGACGTTTACCTTCAATGTGCGATTCCTGCATCATATGTTGAACCTGTCTTTCTTTTTTAATTGCCTCAAACGACCATTAATTTTCGGTCATTTGCACAGTAGCTTCCAACTCCTTAAGGGTAACCTTGGGGCTCAAAAAACAAATTGAGTTTCAATTTTTTTTACTGACGATAGCATTGGAATGACGGGGTCGGGATTTTACACACAATTGATACATAGTTTTGGAAAGTTTCGGTTTTTCTAATTCTAAAATATCGATAAACAATAAAGTTATTATTATTTAAACGAAGCGCCGCAGTTGCTGCATGGTCAATAGGGGTATAATAATGAAACTGTCGCATGACCGGATACTTTTCTTTAATTTTGAAAAGTACAAAAATGCCAAGCTGTACAAAAAAGTTCGATTTTCGAAAAAAAAAATACAACGAATTATTTGTTATTAACAAATGGATGAAGATATTAAAAAAGAATTTTGTTATACGACAGAAAATATTATAAACTATGCTCTGTCCAAATTTGAAGTGAATCGGACGAATATATTTTAAGATACGATTTACATAGTTTCAAGAAAAGAGTGAATCGCAGCGGGGCGATTTTTCGCAGCAAGGAAGGCGACCCTTTACGAAAATCGTCATGATCCTGTCAATATTTGGAATTTTTACAAAATCTTTATTGCAAATTGAAGTTCAACCCATAGGCTATAAAAGTAGGCAATATAAAAATCCTATTTCTCATATGTCGAGCTTATACAGTCCCCTTAATATTATGTTTCACAATTTCAAGTACGAGAATAGAGAATTATATACTGTGAAAATTCCGACCGAATGTTTTCTCTTTTACATTTGCTCAACTCTCCTAATTGAGTTTTTTTTTCCCGCGTCTCGCTAGCAATCCACATATTATCCTCTTCCTGTACATTCTCCATTTGCATCATTTCTAATCATTCATTTTCACGGACGTCCATGAAGCACGACGCAATGATTGTTACATTGTTCCGTGCGCGCGTAATAATGAAACTCAGCGAGTCTATTGTTATTTGGAGGATTCAATTAAACGTGTCACGGAAACTTGACCACAGGTTTTTCAGAAGCACCGTGTGCTTTTTTACAAACCGGTCAGTGCGCGGTTAAATTTCATTGTAGGAAATTTCATTGTTTTGGATATTGGCTATTAGACAGAAATTTAGCAAATATCCAGGCTCCAAAATTTTCGAAAAATTGTTTTAAAAAATGTAGGTTTTTTAAAGATTTTTCTCTAAGCTCACTGCAGCAATTACGTAACTATAATACACTTTTTATAATTAGGGCATCATCCCATAGAAAGCGATGCCCGCGTTCTAGATTTTAGACAAGAAAGGGCAATTGTCTTCTCTTCGAGTACGAAAATTCTTGTTTTTATTTTTACTTCCTATTCATATTATTTTATGTCTTCGTTCTCGAGTGGGTATTATGCACTGTCCGTTATGAAAACCGTCGAAGGGTTCGGAAAGCAGACAAAAATTACTTTTCAAAACTACTATTAAAAATACCACTATTAAAATACTACTATTAAAAATACCATTATCAAAATACTACTATTGTAAATACTACTATTGAAAATACTAGTATTTAAAAAACTACTATAAAAAATATTACTATCAAAAATATTACTGTTATAAATACTACTATTAACAATACTACTATTGAAAACACTACTATTAAAAATATTACTATCAAAAATACTACTATTAAAAATACTTCTATTGAAATAATCATATATCGATCATTTTTTATAATTAGGGCATCATCCCACAGAAAGCGATGCCCGCGTTCTAGATTTTAGTCAAAAAAGGGCAATTGTCTTCTCTTCGAGTACGAAAATTCTTGTTTTTATTTTTACTTCCTATTCATATTATTTTATGTCTTCGTTCTCGAGTGGGTATTGTGCACTGTCCATTATGAAAACCGTCGAAGGGTTCGGAAAGCAGACGAAAATTACTTTTCAAAACTACTATTAAAAATACCACTATCAAAACACTACTATTAAAAATAATACTATTAAAAATACCATTATCAAAATACTACTATTGTAAATACTACTATTAAAAATACTATTATTGAAAATACTACTATTTAAAAAACTACTAAAAAAATACTACTATCAGAAATATTACTGTTATAAATACTACTATTAACAATACTACTATTGAAAACACTACTATTAAAAATATTACTATCAAAAATACTACTATCAAAAATACTTCTATTGATCATATATCGATTATATATCGATCATTCGTAGTTATATCATACAAATTATTACTAATTACTACAAGTGATTTCAATAATAGTAAAATAAAACTACTACCGATAAAACACACACTTTTGATCTTCGGTCGTTTGACAAACGTCAACATTTATTAAGCAGTACGAAAATTCTTTACCATCGAATTGTAATCGCAGAAAGATCTTGCGAGGATCTCGTCTCGATCGGACTCGGATTTTTCAAAGGAAACTTTTTTAATTGTTTTTTTTTTTTTTCGAGCGCGAACTTCGGAACCTCAGGTATATCAGTCTACCCCTCATAACGGCGGCTATTTTCTCCCACTGTTACGTGTGTTATCGTCGCTTGGTTGGCGGCCGTACAGAGATTATCAAGAGACTCGAACTTTTTTGGCACACTCGATCAGTGACCTGTATTTTTTGTCCACTATTTTTTCGTCTTTTTTCGTTTTACATTCGTAGACGACTGCCTCCGGTTTATCGTCTTATTAATACTGTCCTTGAAAAACAATCGATTCGTCTCGATGGTCAAGTCCTCAACGGAAATCGCGATTGACTCTTGAGGGACCAGAGCGCGGCTGAGCGGTCACCTATCCAAGTATCGACCCAGCTCTCCGATTGCCCAGATCCATGGATTGTCATTGTCATTGCTAAACCTTTCGTTAAAACTTCATATTTTACGAATTTATCAACTTTTTTTTTAAGTTTCCATCGTTGGGATGCAACCATATTTTTTCATTTTTTATTCCTTTGTTTATGTCGTTATCCAAAGCCTGTTTTTTTACAAATGTCCAGAATCGAAATCGGCCGAAAAAAAATTGGGTAATTGAACAGAACAATTTTTCGTTGCATACCAACGATGCAAACTTCAACGTCATCAATTATGTCTGGTCTTAACTCGTCGACTGCACACTTATGCCACGAACCTCCGACTGCATATGGGGTCAATCTGACCCCAGACGTTTTTCAGATCCTTGTATTTCGGCAAATATACATTGTTGTTTTTTTTTGTAGAGACGTTTTTGTAGTCAATGAACCTTATTTCATGCCCCAACATTTATGTTTAAAGAAAAACAAAAATTAAGTGCCCAACCATTCGTTCGAAGTGTGAGAAAGTAGGATAAAAAATACTTACTTGCACGAAAAAGATAATTTTTTTTAACTATAAAAAAGGGCCTTATAGTTTTTGAAGTGGAAGGTTTGTAAATACGAAAAAAGACTGTCGACCGTCTTTCCAAAAAGTATATTTATTCGGAGGTTGGA
Source organism: Ophion ellenae (assembly GCA_963210295.1). Lineage (NCBI taxonomy): Eukaryota > Metazoa > Arthropoda > Insecta > Hymenoptera > Ichneumonidae > Ophion > Ophion ellenae. The sequence goes on from OY723389.1 coordinate 46,671,287, forward strand.
ATTTGAGAATTTTGGGGATAGTGAACAATGGAAAAAATCGACTCCGTCGGCAGATTACGGGGTACCTGACTAAACGGCGAGAAGAACAGGTAAATTTCGGGAATTTTTATCTCCAAAACTAATGTTTCAATTGGATCCAGGATTTTTTATTTGAAAAAATGTACATTGACGTATGTTCAGGAATTTTTTAAAATAAATTCGTTGACTGGAAGCGATTCACACGCGATTATCTCGAAACATAGTTTTCAAAGTCGGTGCCAGATGTATCTCGAAAACGGCTTGTGCGATTTTGTCCAAATTTGGATACAATATTCTTCGAAAGTTTTTCTCGTTTGCCACGTAGGGGTTTTTCATTTCATTGAATCATTTCTTTTTTTTGCAACGTGTATGCAATCCAAAATCGTCGGAAATTGCGAACGAAAAACGAATGTTAAATTTGAACGGACGCAATTCCGTCAAAAATGAAAATTTCAAAAAAATCTTACGTGCCGAAGGAGAAAAATTATCGAAGAATATTGTATCCAAATTTGGACAAAATCGGACAAGCCGTTTTCGAAAAACATCTGGCACCGACTTTAAAAACTATGTTTCGAGATAATGGCGTTTGAATCGCTTCCAGTCAACGAATTTATTTTTGAAAATTCCTAAACATACCTTAATGTACATATTTTCCAATAAAAAAAACCCGGATCCAATCGAAAGATTAGTTTTTTAGATAAAAATTCCCGAAGTTCACCTTCGCCGCACTACTGCATAACCGGGGTCGATTCGACCCCAGGTCCTTTTTCGCCGGCCCTCCGCAGTACACGGGCAGGATGTAAGATGGCGGCTGAGTGTCCACTTATAGAGTAGGAGTGGGGGAACATTCGAGCGCCGCACTGCGGCCGAATCCATTACCCCTTTTCACGATACAGGCGGTTGAAAAAAATGGGGTCAAAATGACCCCGTGTGGAGTCGAAGGGTTAAGAAACCATCACTTCGATATGTTTGTTCGCCAAGCCTTTTTTGTCGTTTATGACAACGAAATAAAAAGGTTCGCTCGCGATATTTCATACGAGCGAAATGAATGAGAAGAATTTCACACCCACGCGCCTGCGCAGCGTAATATCCGAGAGAAGGGTCAACGTGGTTAATGAAGAGCGGCATTACGTTCGATGACGTTATCAGCGGGTCTTAGCACAGACATTGAGCGCGCGAAAGAAAGGGACGATTGGATGAGCCTTCGCGTACATTGCTTTGGCGTGTAGGCGAGCCGCGCTTGAAACAATCGCTCGAAAACTTTTGACCAACTTGCTCCTATGCCCTGACGAAACCGTCCTCATCAGTGACCTGCCAGTCTTTCGTCAGCTTCTCGACGCTGAAAATCCAAGCGTTTGTTCTTCGCGATAAACTACAACGTGCTTGTTGAATGGACATTTTTTTTCTGCCTCGTCAAATTTTTGTTTCGTCTTGATTTATTTAATTTTTTTCGTCATCAAGTTTGTCTCGATGTTCGTCGCCTCGGTCAATTTGTGCCTCGCGTCCAATATCGAACAAGGACGATTTATCGATAAAAGTGACATTGGGATGGAATAATTGATCTGGCACGAAAGAGTTGCAACGAGTTTTTGAAGCAATTGAAATATGATCGTCGGCAATTAAAAAAAACGGCAACCGGTTCGTAGCCCAGGCGGGAATCAAATTGACAGGCAGAAGTGAACGACATGATGAGGTTGAAGCTTGCATCCTTGGAATGCAATGGAAATTTATATTTATAAATTCGTTTAATTTCTTTTGACACATTTTGCCGGCGAACGTCTCTAAATCATTTCATTTTTTTTTATTTGACTAGGGATCTACCATTTGAATCTGTAAAAAAAGATCTTTTGTAATAATAAACATAAGGAAAATACAACGTAAAGAACTTTTGTTGCATTCCTATAATGCAAATTTCAACAGCATACGAAATCAAGTGGGTGATTCAAGCTAATTAGTTGGTATTTTTCGCCTTGGAACTTTAAGGTTTCGAGTGAATTTCATATTTCAAAAAAGGAATCCAAATATTGCCCGAAGAAATTTAAAAATGTAATTAAATAACATCAAGATTGGTATTTTTTTTAAATACCAAACTTAATATTGAACATAACATTGGCGGTAAATTAAAGAACATTAAGTTTGGTATTTTTTAAATAGAAAGTTCAATCTCCAGACTAGCTGCTTTTTTTTTCTTGATCTACATAATTTTCGGAAATTGTTAAAATACTGCGATAAGAAATTGTTTGCTTAACGATGATTTTTATTGCGTCTATTATCATCGAGGAATGAAATATTCTGTAGCGTATTTTCTCGACGCGCGACGAAACGAAAATATTCAAATTCATTATTAAAATATATTTAAAAATGTATTGAGGGAGGACACCACTGTGGCGAGCCGAAAACGGTTATTTTTACCGAATTGCTTTTGTCTACTAGATTATTTATTTGGGAACTCGAAAAATTATTTTCTGTAATTTTTTATGAAAGGAATTAAATGTTGACAACGTTATCGAGGTATATTAGAGCCTCTGTATGAAAAATATGGATAATAAAAATCAAAGAGCTTTATAATCTGTATAAATATAATTCTCGTTGTACGTTGCCGTTTTTCCAAGAAAAAAATTATCAAATGGCGGGGATTAAAAAAACGTAATTTTGGCGAAATTTTTATTCGGGCGCTGGAAGCATACTAAATTTAAAAAAAACTGCTACGTACAATGATAGCTACTGCGATTACGGAAATGTTGTTTTTTTTAAATTGATAATCAGACAACTATAGCTAGAGTTATGACTCCAGCCAGGTAGAGAAAAGTTGCTGCGAGAAAAACGCAATTGAAAGTTCTAGTATAAGTAAATCGATGCGTTACATGCTCTCACAAAATCGTCTGTAACTTCGTCAATTTTCAATTTTTCAACACAATTTTTTTTCGCAATTCCTTGAATATGTATATTTTGAGAAAATGCAAAAAATCGTTTTTTTACAGGTCACAGTGGAGTCCCCCCTTACAGCACCTGATGCACCCCTACTTTTAATGGAATTCCGTATTTCCTAAGTATCAAGTTTTACCCATAAATGTAATTCTCGTTGTAAGTTGCCGTTTTTCGAAGAACAAAAAAACACAAAATGGCGGGTTTTGAAAAGAAAATGTTTATTTTCGCGGAATTATTATTATTACTAGGGGGCTTAAAAAATACCAAATAAAAAAAACTGCTACGTACATTTTCCATTTTTCATTCCGGCTTTTTCGCATCGTCCACTCGTTACACTTTTCCCAAAGTTTCTCCATGATTTACCGATCAGCCCGACTGCCATATATCTTGCAGACACGTATTCGGCGAAATTCCTTGAATATCGTGCCCGTCGCAAACAAAATTATTGCGATCAATCAAGTTGTTCATAAAATCTGACACTTTCGAGCCCTGGTGTTTTTCCAGCGTGAAAAAATAAATTGTCGAAGCTTCATCGTGAATAAGTGCACGGCAAAGTGTAACGGAACAATTTTCGTCCACAACTATTCGAATCATCGAATTGCATCGATGGTGAATCGTGCATAATCGCTGAAAAATGCGGAGACACTCGGCCAAAGGTACGTCAACGTATATAGAAATAATTAAGCGGTGAACCTCGATCCAACGTTGTTTTTCTTGTATCGCGAATGATAAATTCGTCAAAAAAAACAAACGGAAAAACTCGCGAAAAAATCGTGCAATTGAAATATTCGTTGAATCAATTGTCGAGTTTCCGCTTTCATTAAAATTGGAATTATCAGTCAGCCGTCGTGTTTCGGTTATTATCGTAAAGCGATAAATTGAAAAAAAACAGTTGCAAAAGAATCATGTTGGTCGATGAACGATAAACTTACGATATGAAATTTAAGAAATCGGGTGCGCTTGAAGTTTGCCTCGTTGGAACGCGACGGATTTTTTCTTCGATTTCTTATCATCATTGTCATCCAAAATCGGATTTTGAAGATTCAGGTTGTCGATCGCTAAATGAGAATGCTAAAAAATGTTTGCGTGATTTTTGTTTAGGTTTGTTTCGCTTTCGGATTTGTGTAGCTCAAATCTGCCAAAGGTAGCTTAAGGGGTTACCCCCACTTGCGATTTTGAAAAAATCGATTCTTTTTTATTGCATTTTTTTTAAGTATAAGTATCTGCGAATATGCCCTGAAAATTTCATGCGATCCGAACAAAATTGACTGAGATATGAGCGTTGAAAGAGAAGAATCCGCGTTGAAAGAGCGTTGAAAGAGAAACTTTAAACGTGATTTTCTCAAAATGGCATTTCTGAAGTCGGTGATCGAGATTACTCGAACACTCATGAAACGATCTTCTTGAAATTTTGCAGGCTTATTTAATACATAAAAATGTAGTCTTTAATCGTTCGATTTTTTTTTCGAAAAAAATGGCCGTTTTCTAGCCAAAAAACGGCCGTTTTTTTTCGTTCAAATCGAACCATTAACTTTGACTGTCCGCCATTTTGTCAAAAATGAATATTTTTTAAAATCCTTCGATTAAAGACTAGTTTATACTTACATTTGACTAAATCCATCCGCATTTTTTCTTCAGATGATCCACTTCGCCGCAATGTTGGTCACCGCAAACCGTGTATATAAAAACATTATTTCATTGACGGCCATTTGCCACTAAACAATGTAATATTTTTCAATAAAAAAATTACTGAAAGTTCTTCAAGATGTGTTCTTTAAGATGGTATATTGATCGATTAAAAAAGTTTTGTAGTTTTCTTTGAAAAGATTCATGAAAAAGGCCTTTTTTATTGCGCTACAAGTGGGGGTAACGCCTTAAGGCCTTAGGCCGCTCTAGAGGTAGAAAAATAGGCTTTTTGGGGATTTTTTTTTTCACAAAAACTCCAAAATAAATCGAGATTACAAAAAACAGTGCTTATCATACATATTAGTGACTGCATACAATAATTTTTTTGAAGCGTTTAATTTCAAAATGGCGGCTTTTTTAAGTTGGCCGGAAACATAGCTCAGACAATTTTTAACCGATTCGCTTGAAATGTTGAATATATCTTGAAAAATATATTGTCTATGGAAGTACGTAGGATTTTTTTTATATTATAGAAAGTGAAAAATTTGCCTAAAAAATCGTCAGATAATTGTTAATAACGAATGAACTACGCAATATAAAAAACAAATCCTACGTACTTCCATAGACAATGTATTTTTCAAGATATATTCAACATTTCAAGTGAATCGGTTGAAAATTGTCTGAGTTATGTTTCCGGCCAACTTAAGGGGGGATTGTCTTTTTTTCGCAAAATTTACCGCTTTTTGGGAATTTTTTTGTGAAGAAAGTATACAACCGAAAACTTGTGAAACTTGGCATATAGTTTTATTGATCTGTTTACTACATACAAAAAAATTTTAAACAATTTCATAAAAAAATCCGCCTCCCACCTCCTCGACGCGCGATGGTCCTTTTTTGATGGTGTGCACGATTAGTCTTCACGTTCATCCTGCAACAAAAACCCAAAAAGCATTTTACTTTAGACACATATAGCTATCGTTCGATGAAGGGGAAAAAAAATTGACGAGTTGGTGACGTTTTGAACTTGAAGTATCGATTTTTCGAAAAAAATTGATCGATTTTTTGTTACAAATAAAAAACTATTAAACGTATTGCTTTTTTGCTTCATCAAACGATAAAAGGATGTCAGCTGAGCATTCTGTCCAAATTTGAAGGCAATCGGTTGAATAGTTTTTGAGAAATCGTGCACACCATCAAAAAAGGACCATCGCGCGTCGAGGGGGGTGGGAGGCGGATTCTTTGATGAAATTGTTTAAAAATTTTTTTGTATGTAGTAAACAGATCAATAAAACTATATGCCAAGTTTCACAAGTTTTCCGTTGTATACTTTCTTCACAAAAAAATTCCCAAAAAGCGGTAAATTTTGCGAAAAAAAAGACAATCCCCCCTTAAAAAATGCTGTTTTGAGATAAACGCTGCACAGCCGCCATTTTGAAATTGATCGCTTCAAAAAAATTATTGTATACAGTCACTGATGTGTATGATAAACACCCTTTTTTGTAATCTCGATGTATTTTGTAGTTTTTCTGAAAAAAAAAATCCCCAAAAAGTCTATTTTTTCGGCCTCTAGGGTGGCCTAGCCTCTTAAAAATAAAAACGAAAGAAAAAAACTAAAAAAAAAAGTTTTTACCGAATTGCAGCGATGCAAACGTCAACGTCATAAAATCGGAATGTTCCGAAAAATTCCGCTGCTCCGCTCCATTTCTCCAGTCACCTGTCAAATTCCGCACGTGTTTTTATTTTTTTCCGCATATTCATCATTATTTTGCGTCATTGTACTCCAAGCGAAATTTTATCGCGTTCGCCGCAAGTGGATCGGAGAAAAAAGTGCGTGTATCCTAAGCAATAAAATGTTATCCTCGGATAAAGCAACAGTGGGTATTCAAAGTACATTGACAGCAGAGCGAGAAAAAAGAAGAGAATTGTCGCAAGGTGTCGATGAACCCCGATCTATTCCTCCTCGCTAGTGATAACGACGACTCGGTGGCTTTTTTTTTACTCAATCGATAATTGTCAAAATTTTCTCCCACTTCACGCCCCCCCCCCCACCCTCTTCGTTTTATTCGGTCGATCCGCCGCCCCCGCCCCCTTCACGTCATTCCTATTTCGGTTTCTACGAGTGCATTGACAATCGTGCGCGAATTGCAAAAGTAAAAGCGCTATACGAAGGTCTTTGTCGCCTCTCTGCGCCCACTCGTCACGCGCGCATTGCACGAACGTCAGCCGGTTGTGCAGTCGATTTGCGCTGCTTTGAAAACCGCTACGGCATTCTTATCACTCTCGAGCATTCGCAAAGAGACCGCACGAACACACACGCGTCCACGAACTTACATCCACTGCGACGTTGTACACGCAATTGAGATACCGAAGACTGGCAGAATTGTAATTACCCGAGAGACTCCAGTTATCCGAATGCATTCGAGAGTGCCGCGTCGCTCATTCGTGTCTGCGAGCATTCGTTCAGCACATGGATGCACATCGACCGATCCATTGGTCCATTCGTACACATCAACGTCGACGAACATCGCAAAATACGCTCAATTCATAGTCGATCTCGATTTGTTCGAGCTTGGATCTCGTTCGGGGATCGGAGATTTGTAATTCATTCGAGTTTGTCGAACTGGCCCGGAGGGAGGGAGAGAAATAAGGGGCGAAGTATAAAACGAAAATTACGGAATCGAATGTCGATAAATGGAAAAAAAACGGAGCGAAGAATGCAATGACTTGGGCGATTTATTGAATCGCGATACATTTTTAATTGGTGCGTCAATTGAAACGAGTAAAAGTTGCTGCGATACGAGGTTTTTTTTGTTCTACCTGGTTCTGATGCAGCATCTTGATGGTCTTGAAGTTTGCATCGTTGGAATACAACTAACTTTCGTTTGAACTTTTGTTATCACGCAAAATGTATATTTTTTTATTGCGTTGTAGAACTGGAGAATTCCTAAAAATGCTTTGAGTGATAGTAGCCTAAAAGTACCAAAAGTTTGGATGATGACAAGTCAACGATGTAAGAAAAGGATTTTCGTTGCAAAACGATGTCAAACACATCATGTATTTTGTTCCTCGTTATGATGGGAAAATTGGCTTTTCTTGTCACTTAATTTTTTTGGTTTAATTTGCATTGTTGAACTCAGGAAAATTTGTAAAAAAGATTTGAGTCGTTTTAGTGGCCGAAAACTGCAAAAAGTTTGAATGATGACAAGTTAACGATGTACGAAAAGGATTTTTGTTGCGAAGCGATGGAAACTAAATCATGCATCTTGTTTGTCATTGAAAACGAAAAATTGGATTTTTATATCACCAAAAACATTTTGAAAAAATTGGCGTTGTAGAAATGGAAAAAAAATCGTTCAAAGATTTTTTAACGCAATTTTTAGCGATGTAAGAAAAGGATTTCCGTTGCCAAACGATGCCAACCACATCATGCATCATGTTTCTCATTGAAAACGAAAAATTCGATTTTGATATCACCAAAAATATTTTGAAAAAATTGGCGGTGTAGAACTGGAAAAAATGTGTGAAAAAATTCGAGTCATTCTCGTAGCCGAAACTGCCAAAAGTTTGGACGATGACAAGTTAACGATGTGAACAAATAATTTTCGCTGCAAAACGATGCATCATGCGAGATCATGCATCGCCAAAAACATTTTTTTTTTATTGGTGTAGTAGAACTAGAAAAAATCCTTTAAAAAATGGAGTCATTCTGGTAGCCTAAAATTGCCAAAAATTTGGACGATGACAAGTTAACGATGGAAAAAAATAATTTCCGCTGCAAAACGATGCAAACTACATCATATATCTCGTTCTTCATTGAAATCGGAATATTGGCTTCTGTTATCACCAAAAACATTCTTTTTAAATTGGCGTTGTAGAACTGGAGAAAATCCTGAAAAAATGCGCGTCATTCTCGCACTCTTAAAGTTTGGGCGATGATAAATTAATGATGCCAATAAAGAATTTTCGTTTCAAAACGATACAAAACACGTCATGCATCTTCTACCTCATTGAAAATGAAAAATTGGCTTTTGTAATCACCCAAAACATTTTTTTAACTGGCGTTGTAGAACTGAAAAAAATCCTAAAAACCGTTCGATTCATTCTCGTAGCCTAAAACTGCCAAAAGGTTGGACGATGACAAGTTAACGATTAAAAAATAATAATTTTGTTGCAAAACGATGCAAGCTACATGTTCCTCGTTAAAATCGAAAAATTGACTTTTGTCATCACCCAATACATTCATTTTTTAACTGCGTTGCAGAACTCCGGAAAATTCTAAAAAAGGCTAAAACCAAAAGTTTTGACTATGACAAGTCAACGATGTAAAAAAAGAATTTCCGTAGAAAAACGATGCAAACTACAGCATGAATCTTGTTTCTCCTTGAAAACGAACGAATTGGCTTTTGTTATCGTCCGAAACATCTTTAAAAAATTGGCGTTGTAGAACTGGAAAAAATCCTAAAAAACCGTTCGAGTCATTCTCGAACCTTAAAACTGCCAAAAGTTTGGGCAATGACAAGTTAACGATGTAAAAAAATAATTTTCGTTGCAAAACGATGCGAACTACATCATGCATCTTGTTCCTCATTCAAATCAGGAAATTGGCTTTTGGGTAAAATGTTGCATTCTGGAATATTTTTGACACCTGCACGCCTTTCTCTCTCTCTCTCCCTCTCTCTCTCTCTCTCTTGCGCGATGGCTCGATCTCCATCGAAGGACGCGATCGTCGCGAGCCCCCCTTAATTCATTATTATCTAATCAGCGTCACGCCTGTACGTATGAGTACGTTACATCTCATCGTACATTTGAAGATCGAATCAACGAACGCACACAGGCGCGTTATCCCGAAAGCGTGTGACTTATACGTATAAAGGAAACAGAAAAAGAGATATTTATCCAGTGACAATTCAGTTCTTTGCTAGACACCTACCAAATGTCTAGCGCGCTGCTCAACAAATCGTAATTCACTGAACGATCACTCTCAGCGAGGATTCGCGCTCGATCGCGACGTAAAAAGTTCCTCGTGTCCTCGGAAAATAAAAGGACAATATTCCCTTCGACCCTTCGAAGGGTATTCTTTGTCGATCGACGAATGAAAGGAGCAAAAAAATCCGAAAGTCGAATCTTGGTTTTTCGTGTCTGAAAAAATCGGTTCGAGCTCCGAGGATCCGAAAAGGAAAACGGAAATTTACATTTTCACATGCGGGTGAAAAAATAGAGAGACCGCAGAGAAAATAGTGAAAATAAGTGACAATAAAAAATAAGTGTAAAAATACAAATTCGAGACCTCCGATCCTACTGTCAAACCGCAAACGAATGCCGTCACTTCGGAGCAACTTTTCGAAAGTCCACACTGTGCGGATCGCTATGACAGGACTTCAGGAAATTTCAATAATTTCCTGCCAGTCATTTCATTGATCGAAGATACAAGAGCCTTTGAGAAGACGTCAAAATCGATCGGCAGGAAATTTGCAAGCACGATGACGATTTGTTATTTTACGTTTTGTCGATGATTCTCGAAGTATCTGTGCGTCCTCTGCGTGTTTTTTTTTTAAATCTGAGAAACACTCACCGAGTGCATCAACTGTGAATATTTTCTATGCTCGCCTCAGCTCCGTGGGAATATACGAGCGGTATAAAAAAATCGGTTCGAAAAGGCTCTCGTGAAATATTCGCGCAAGAAATCGGGTTCAAGTCGGAACATCGTACAGTGAAATTATGTTGGAATTCTCAGTGCAGCATGGAGAATACGGTACGTTCAGGATCCTGGTCACGAGATCGTTTTTGTTATTCAAAAAAGTAGAAGAAAAAAGGACGTGTATGGAAATTGTCGTTCGTTGAGGCGAAACCTTGGTGGGATTTATTTGGGTTTGTTTCAGTCGATCGTACAAATTTCTGTTTTTATAACTGAAAAAATGTAGATAAATGCTGGGAAGGGGGAAAAAAATATGATGAAGTTTGTTTCGTTGGAATGCAACGAAATATTTTGTTTCTTTAGTTCCCAATATTAATTGGACAGAATTAAGGGGTTACAGCGATTTGAGGTCCGGAAAAATTGCCAAATTCCGATTTTTTTCTCTGCGAAAAAGTTGGTAAAAAAGAAACGCATTTTTTTAACAGAAAGGTACATATATCGACAGCGTTTAAAAAAATCACCAAAATATACGGAACAATAACGGCCGCCGGTAGATGATGAAATTTGTTTTCACGACGTCATTTGACGTCATGATGACAAAAAAGTCGTCATATTTACGTAACTATTAAAAAAAGGAAGATCGATTTTTTAAAAGTAAGATCGCCAACGACCTCTAAATGTTTCTCATCCTATCGCCTGTAAATTTGGTAACAATCCGTCAAGTGGTTCTCGAGATAACCACCGACTTTGAAACCAGTGTTTCGAAAAAAAAAACGCGTTTAAAGTCTGAAGCATGGTGCTGCTACCACTCGCCCGGCCGGCTGCTAGAAGCTGTAGCTCATTCAATTTTAGGAATATTTTGTTGAAATTTTTAGGGAATGTAGGTAGAACGTCATACTAGCGAATAAAAATATTTTCGAAAAATGAAATTTTTTGACCCACACAGTGTAGTAGCCCGTTAAGGCGTTACCCCCACTTGTAGCGCAAAAAAGGCCTTTTTCATGAATTTTTTTAAAGAAGACTACAAAACTTTTTTAATCGATCAATATACCATCTTAAAGAACACATCTTGAAGAACTTTCAGTAATTTTTTTATTGAAAAATATTACATTGTCTCGTGGCAAATGGCCGTCAATGAAATAATGTTTTTATATACACGGTTTGCGGTGACCAACATTGCGGCGAAGTGGATCATCTGAAAAAAAAATGCGGATGGATTTAGTCAAATATAAGTATAAACTAGTCTTTAATCGAAGGATTTTAAAAAATATTCATTTTTCACAAAATGGCGGACAGTCAAAGTTAATGGTGCGATTTTCACGAAAAAAACGGCCGTTTTTTGGCTATAAAGAGGCCATTTTTTTTTCGAAAAAAAAAATCGAACGATTAAAGACTACATTTTTATGTATTAAATAAGCCTGTAAAATTTCAAGAAGATCGGTTCATCAGTGTTCGAGTAATCTTGGTCACCGACTTCAGAAATGCCATTTTGAGAAAAACGCGTTTAAAGTTTCTCTTTCAACGCTCTTTCAACGCGGATTCTTCTCTTTCAACGCTCATATCTCAGTCAATTTTGTTCGGATCGACTTGACATTTTCAGGACATATTCTCAGATACTTATACTTCAAAAAAATGCAATAAAAAAATCGATTTTTTCAAAATCGGTAGTGGGGGCTCCTTAAGCTACATGAACCATGCGATCATTTTCTAAGCTCCTTATTTAGCGATCTACAACCCAAGCCTACAACATTTGATTTTCCATAATAATGAGAGTAAGGAATTTAAGGGGTCTGCTCACTTCAGACGCTGAAAAAGGCTATCTGTATGATTTTTTTATATGTTTATATTACAGATATTGATATAAAAGTTGTTACACTTATTAAATACACTTACGAAATACATTTAAAAAAATAATTTATGTATTTATGTACACCAAACAAATTTTAAACGTGTTTTTCACGAAACAACGTTTTTCTGAATTATGAAATTTTAACCGCATATGCAATTTTAACCACATCTTTTAATAATTATAGCTATATCGCATATCAAGGATTTTTTTAACCTTTGATATTTACCATTTTTTTCCCCCAAAAACGATGAAAAAACACGTTTATGTTTGTCATTTTTTTAAATGTCCGCCATTTTGTTATTTTTGCATATATCAAAAATCGTATGATATGCGCTATAGCCATTAACATACCGAATCTACAACCGTTTGGTTTTTTCGTTTCGGATGATCCATCTCCGAGATTTCATCACCAGCGCAGACCTACAATGTTTTAGGACATTTTTTTAACTACCATTTTCGTCTATAAATAGTGACTCAAATAAATAAATAAATTTCTTTAAATGTATTACGAAAGTATATTTATTAAGTGTAACAACTTTTATATCAATATCTATATAAACTTGTCAAAAAAATTCATGAAAATATTTTTTTTTAGCGTCTGAAGTGAGAAGACCCCTTAAGGAAAAATCGTTGCATTCCAACTATGCAAACTTCAAGGGCATAAAAAATGGAATCTTTTCCTGTGACGAAATCTTTATAGGACTCGTTGGAATTTGTTATTCCTTGAATTGATAATTGATCATCATCATAGCTATATATTTTCGTTTCTAGTGCTAAAAAATTAACAAAAATGTTGGAAAGGGTAAACAAAAATTCAGAACGTTTGTTGCGACGAAATATTTATCTCTGCTGGCACTTGATGATCCCCTCAATGGATTGTAATTAATAATCTTCAAATTTCACTTTCATTGTTCACACATTCAATGGATCGTTGAGCGATCGTTGCCAATCAGTCGCACATCATTGATACGTTGTATTTTACGGATATGAACTATTGCAAAAAATTAGTCTACATCTACGTACGTGTGGAGATAGAACTGTCTGCACCGACGATTCCGATCAGAGTCATTGATTGATAGCCTCTTATCATCTTGGATACTTACACTGAGCCCTAACTATTTTTCACTTCTGCTGGACTGTTTTTTTTCAACTCGACATCGTGTTTTTTTAAATAAAATGCGTTGAACTCACGTGAAGTGGGATTTCTTTGCGCTGCAAGTTTGTCGTGACTAATCTCCCCTGAAATATGAAAACCAAGTGGACGCGAATATTTTTGCTTGTTCCCGATTTAAAAAAAATTATCTGACTCCGAATCATTATGGCGAACGAATTTTTTCGATGAATTTTGTTTACTGTGCATTTTGGTATTTATTTTATTTTGCATTTTCAATTATCAAATTTGATGATTAATTCTGGTATCATTAGCCATCGTTAATGGTTAGTTAAGTAATTAATAATGGATTCGATGGTTAATTAAGTAATTAATGATGAATTCGATACCAATAATTGATGGTATCAATTTTTATGTGTGTTTTGGTATATATTTTATTGTGTATTTTATGTGCATTTTTTCATCCATTACGTATTCGTTTTTTTTCAGTAACTTCGTACGAAGAAATCAGAAAAATGATAAATAATCGGAATTCTCCGACTGTTCAAAGATCAAACTATTAAATAGCACAAATTAATGACTCATTAGCCATCACGTAAATATTCGTCAGATTTTTCAGCATTGCCCAAAGGTGTGGAGGAACATTCAACAAGAGTGCAGCAAATAACACAGCGTACAAATTATTTTTGAACGATACCTTAAAAATAATTCCTTCCCAGAACGAGAATTCATTGCGACGTTGACGTTTGCATCGTTGGACGTCAACAATTTTTTTTTTCTTCATTTTTTATTCCTTTATTTTTGTCATTATCCAAAGCCTTTCATTTGTGAATCGACGTCGTAAATCTCTTATAAGAATAGGTCAAAATATTCGATTAATTTTCACAGTCCGAATCGACCAAATAAAATGAGTGCAATTAAAAAGAAATTACTTTTCGTTGCATTCCAACGATATAAACTTGAACGTCATCATTTATTTCGATATTCGAAATGGATCATATCGTTGACAAAGCGTACGACAACTTAGTAAAACTTACATTCATTAAGGGGCTATACCAGTGTGAATGCTGAAAATTTGGGTGATTTTCGGGAATTTTTTGGAAGACACGTACTCAATTAAATGTTTCGGAAAATTGAGAATATATTTGGCTATATTTGATCTATATTATATAATTTTTTCATAGAAAAATATTGTAATCGAAGCGACCTATACGCTGCCTTCGGAGGCGCCAAAAAAAAGTTCCTCCACTGCTGACATGATTCCGGCCGATTGAGTAGCTGAAACCGAAAAAGGAATAAATGTCGTTAAACTGGAAGGTATTTCCTGTACAATGACGTAGGATTTTCGAAAAATATCAAAATCTAACAAAATGGCGTAGTTATGAAAAAAGTCTGCTTTCTTGCCTATAAAATGGTTGTTTTTTTCAATGTCAAATCGGCAATTTTCATCCAATCAAAAATATCCTACGTCATTGTAGAGTAAATATATTCAACAGTACTCAGTTCAAATTTCAAGTCAATCGAATAATTGCTCGTTGAATTACAGTGTCAGCAAATTTGAAAAATCTCATTTCATATTCTTGAAAGTATAAAAATCTCATCTCATATTCTTGAAAGTATAAAACTGTCGAAAGAAGCGAAAAAAAATCGATTTTTTGAAAGTGTCACACTGGTATAGCTCCTTATTTAATCACATCCACGTTAAGCGATAAATATATTTATTCCGGTCACCATCATGAACATTTTTTTTTCAAAATTTTCGTGCACCAATATTGGGGAAGTGTGCATTATTTGTGTTGTGAAGAATGGACTCGCCATATTTTCGCGTCTGTAGACGATCACAGCATTAAACGTATTTTAGGTTGAATAACTTTTGAACTTAAATAGTTAAGGCGTTACCCCCACTTGTAGCGCAAAAAAGGCCTTTTTCATGAATTTTTTAAAGGAAAACTACAAAACTTTTTTAATCGATCAATATACCATCTTAAAGAACACATCTTGAAGAACTTTTAGTCATTTTTTTATTGAAAAATATTACATTGTTTAGTGGCAAATGGCTGTCAATGAAATAATGTTTTTATATACACGGTTTGCGGTGACCAACATTGCGGCGAAGTGGATCATCTGAAAAAAAAAATGCGGATGGATTTAGTCAAATATAAGTATAAACTAGTCTTTAATCGAAGGATTTTAAAAAATATTCATTTTTCACAAAATGGCGGACAGTCAAAGTTAATGGTTCGATTTTAACGAAAAAAAACGGCCGTTTTTTTGCTATAAAACGGCCATTTTTTTTCGAAAAAAAAAAATCGAACGATTAAAGACTACATTTTTATGTATTAAATAAGCCTGCAAAATTTCAAGAAGATCGGTTCATTAGTGTTCGAGTAATCTTGGTCACCGACTTCAGAAATGCCATTTTGAAAAAAACGCGTTTAAAGTTTCTTTTTCAACGCTTTTTCAACGCGGATTCTTCTCTTTCAACGCTCATATCTCAGTCAATTTTGTTCGGATCGCCTTGAAATTTTCAGGACATATTCTTAGATACTTATACTTCAAAAAAATGGAATAAAAAAGATCGATTTTTCCAAAATCGCAAGTGGGGGTAACCCCTTAAATTCGACCATAACGCAAATGATCGTAAATCAATTTCGAAAATAGATCAAGCTGAGAGCAGCTACATTGTCGGGTGATACTGTAATCTACAGTAGCGATCTGTTATCGATCGTGATATTACGCAGTCGCGTTCATGCGTTTAAATGCATATATACGTACATACCAAAGAGTAACAGAGATAGAGAGATAAAATCGTGATCATTCCTTAATGTCCTCAAAACGTTAAGTGTAAACATATGTAGTATACATACAAATTTGCAAAACAATTTGTTCCCCGTCGCAAGCAAAGAAATCAATTTTTCAAAATTATCAAAACCCTAATACACCCTAATAAATTGCATAAATGAATTGTAATTAGCTGAAAATAACATTTTTATTTCAATTATTGGACTGAGATGTTGGCGATTGCGATTTAATAAACATTTTTTTATCGCACACCCTTGGAAAAAATGAAGTTAGAATAATTTGTTTCTCCTGTCATGTTAAAAGTTATTTTTTTTTATCAAAAGTCCCTATGAATCAGGCTGTGAGGATTGTACTAATTTTATTTTTAAGAAATACATTATTAGTTTAGCCATGTATTTTTCCCTTAATAGAAAAGTTATGATTTTTGTATTAATTGGGTGTGAGTCGTTCGACAGTGCATCCTGGATGCTTTTTTTCGATAGATATCGACGCATGTCGATAAGATAATATCGACATTTCATCAGCAATGAAATGTGGAAAGCCATGTTGGTCAGAAATTGAACTACCTACTAATACGTGAAAAGAGCATCGCACAATATAATTATAACCACATATTTTTTAATTGGTATAGAACCAATCTTTTCGATTGTATACGCAATAAACTGCAGTCTGTAGTTTCGCAGACTCGAGTTTGCGAATGACTTTTTTGCTGATTTAATTATTTTAATTGTATTTATTTTGATCGTACAACAATTATTTACTGCTTAAATATATTGATGTAATAGATAGTAGAAAGTATTCGTTGGAATTTCTGTACATTCGTATTCGAATTATTGCGTGATTGTTTTGAAGATACGGGGTTATTCAAGGAAAGGAAAATGGTTTGAGAAAAATATTGCAAAGTATTGTAAAATATTGTAAATAAACTACAAAATATTGATTGGTTGAAAATATCTTGGAAAAATTATAGCATACATTTTTTTTACAAAACTATTTTTTTTAATTGGTGCTTCATCGTCATGCACCTCGAATCAACCTCCGTTCCAACAGTATGTTGAGTTTGCAACATTACATAACAAAATCGATTGTCCTCACTCGGACAAATTTTTAATTTTTTCGTGGGCCCGACGTTTATCAATATTATAGTTGAAATTATAATTTTGTCAAATCCGTCACAATTTGACGATGATACGAAGAACCCATGAGGATGTCAAAAAGAAATGTAATTTGCATTGTCGACCACTCGTTTTTCATGCAATTCGTGATATTTCAAGAATTTCAAGAATAAATACCCGATGGAAGCACAGCGTGATAAATCGCAACGTGTTTTTCTACTTGGATGAAACGCTAACTAGCCTGGCGAGCGTTGATTTCTCCGAGAAACATTTCAATGAGAACCCGCGACTGAAGATTGCGACTGCGAGCGATAAATCTTTCAAAAGTTGTCCCGTATATTACAACGCTCGAATCCAGCACATTTTTTCTTATCGCAAGTGGAAAATGTGGGAAATTGCGCGTCATTGGAATAAAAATTCAATGTCATACGTTTATTTCTCTGAAACAAAACTTTCACGAATACTACTAAAATAATATTGAAAAAATTATAAAAAATAAATCTTCTGTATTGAGCTTTTTTGTGTCAATTTGGTTTAGAACATTTGTAAAAATCAGTAACGATGAAAATATCGACGAAGGATGCAGATCGAAAAGATTATCGTAGAAATCTTCTAAAATAGTTAAAATTATGAACTAATATAAAGTAATTTTATATTAATAAGCAATTATTAAGTAACTAGTTATTAATAACTAATAAATTTATTACATTATTAGTAGCCAATTATTATTAGTTATAATTACCGACAAAATATTTATTGTCGATGCAGACCCAAAACATTATTCGTAGAACATTTTTTTCCGCAATAAAAAACACTGAAAAAATATAAATTTCGCAATAGATGGAAAAAGAGAATCCCAAATTCCACAAGTGTTCCACAAATAGCTCCGCGTAACAGAAGAATGCTTTTAAACGTTGATTTTCCACTTTACGAACTGCCTAAATCAATTGATATATTGACTCGTTGGACCAAATGTTTACTAATTCTATTTGCTGCTCAGCGCGAACCGAGGTGCGAAAAGAATCATTTCGCGGTCGGGCGAACAAAAGCAGAAAGTCAATGTGACCAAGGGCAGTATGTTGTGCCACGTGGATCGGAGTTGTGTGAAAAGATTTCCATGGAAAATTTTATATTCACGAGTGAAATTTCCGGAAATTCATTAGGCTGCGCAACAAAATATTTATTGCACTAAATTATGCGATGATTGGAAAAATTAGCAAAAGTGTTCATTAAACGTTGATTATTAGACATCGTTAAATGTTAATTAGAAGCGTGCCGTACGTAAGATCGTCTGATGCTGTAACGATCCCTAATCGATCTCTTTCCTATTTTCCAGGACTTTCTACAGCCGCCGAGGATGTGCGAGATACGATTGACGAGCCTGCTGAGAATGAAACGAGTGAGTAGAACCGTTTGATTTTTATTCTCACATTTATAGATTTTTTGCAGCTAAATATACAGAAAAATGATATTTTTCGTGGCATTTTACGCCTGACACCGATTTCGCAAACTGTATAAATTTTTATTTCCAAAAGCCAGTCACGAGGTCATTTTCGGAGACTTCTTTGGTATAGGTTGATTGATGAACGTCCAGTCCATGGAGGAACAACCAGTCATATTTCGCCTGTCTGTTTAGCCTTAACAATAGAGACGTTTTTAAAAGAAAACTCACGAATTGTGCACGCACGCATTCAACAAGGATTTACATTTCTGTGATCGACGAAACAGTATGAATTCAAAATCTGCCGCAGGCTATACGGGAAAAAAACCCGTCGATTTATCTACAATCGGTAAGATAGGGAACTCTGTGTGCGTGTGTAGATAAATTATCGGCGATTCCATTGCGAGAGTGTGACTCCAGCAGTTTCCATTCACAGCTGCCGGTTCAGCCGGTAGCCAGTGAGTTCCGTTATCACTGGAGAGAACTTATCAGCAGTCGTCTGATATACCAACAGGTGGCTATCGCGATGTTCCAAAAAATCGGTGCCTTCCTTACCGATCGTTGTCCAATTCTCCAGAGATCTTCAGATAACACCGACCGTGCGATCGGTAACGTCTTACCACATGCAGTTCCATTCTTCGTAAGATCTACCTAGTGCACTCGACATTCGCGAGGCTACTATTCCCCGCAATCGGTAGCAGCACGATCAAACCCCAACAAATTGTTCTCGATCGTTGCCATCATTCGGTCTGTTGGATTTCTTCGAGGTTCAGTTATTTGTCAATAGAAATTGGATCCCAGAGTTGTTCCTACGGAATCAGGAAAAATCTACCACCGATCCCGAGTACCAAGGAGATCGATTAGACTAGTCTTCACCGTACAGGATCAAACTTTCAAATCCAAAGCGCAGGCCGCTTGTTTTCCAGTTGGAGAGCAAAGTCTCCACCGTTTCCATCAATCGAAAGTCACTACCGAGTTTCTAAACTTCTCGGAGATACCGGTAGTATATCACCATAGATCTGCCCAGAAGTTAGAATCAGGTCCCAATTTGCAAACCAGTTACGTTCATTGTTCTTATTCGAAGCAGCCTGCAAATTCCAGCTAACAGGAGACTTGGCCTTACAAACCAAGTTCTTGAACTGCCGCATGCTCTGTATTCCTCCATCGTTGATACATCATGCATATGTATCATACATCAGACATTGATACATCACGAATCGAGATACCATCAACCAGGACCGGTACTGGCGAGTCTTTGGCATCTGCCAGCCGTTACCAGTGTACTGTTCGCCCGTCAAAGACTTTTGTAGCCAAATGACGCCAGTTCTCATACGAAGCATCGTTGATGATGCTCTGGCGGGGTCATCTAGCCAGCCATAGGGTCCTTCGTCCCAGATCATCCCTCTTAACTGACATGGGTCCAGACGGTCCTCCATCCGTGTCTTCACACGTACACACATGCCATACACAAAGGCTGTCGAACGCCATTATCACTGTGGAATATCAATATTAATCATCGGCCAGTTCAATTGAACGGTTGATCCCTTCTCTGCTGGAAAGACGACTCATGGCGTGCGATTAACCGACTCGTATGTTTCACTCATCGGACCAAAGTATACAGCTGCTTCCTGACCACGAGCGCGCCCACGCTCCCGCGGCGAAACGTTGAACTCCGTGCACGTGACAGTATTGAATGGCTAGCGTGCTGCTGGTTTTATATTACTTTATTCGTCGTTAATCGGTGTATATCTCATGAATTCTCGGGAACGAACTGCATCGAGTATCGTCAGTTTTAAATCGATTGACAATAATTGTCCCCGGGGGCCGAACGCTAAACGTACTGGCATATTGAAGAGGATGAAAAAAGGAATCAGTCTATTCGTCATTGCTGTTATTGGCGTTCCGCATCAAAAGTGACTCGTGGCAAGTGGGAGCCAACGATTGGGCCTTGCGTTGAAACGTGATATCGCACCGATCTCCTCATTTGAAGGACGTTTCACTATCGGTCCTCATGACCCCGGGTAACTTTGGTCCAATGCTCGAGAATCCATCGCGATTGGCCTCAGCCGACAGGCTGTTTGAGCGGATCAAGAAAAATCAACTTTTGTCAACCTCGCGTCTTGCCACATCAACTAGTCAGGCGGAACAATGCTTTCACAAAGCTGGGCAGTGCGCATTGTGATAGAATGTAAACAATGAGCGATCGCGCCACTGTGGTCTTGAGGAAGCGAAGAAAGAATGCATGGCGATCCTTCCAACAGTACTCGATACTCTGACGACTATAGCTTCGTAGCTCGCAATTCCTAATCTCCGTACACGCGCGCCACTGCTAATTCATTGCAATGATATCGATGCAAGGCCTCGAGCCTAAGAACGCTATGTCCCCAAAGTTTCACTTTCGTCACGTTCTTTCGAAACGTGCCTATCAGTTGTGCGCAATTCTGTTAAGCTGTCGGGAACTGTCGAGCGGCACATGTGACACTTCGTTTCAACATTGTCGCTGCAACTTTTCGAGTTCTAGAAATAATGCTGACAAGAGGAGAAAAGGTTGCTGGTATTGCTAGTATTGCGATAGTGGAGTGCCAGCTGGGGACTTGCGTGATGGACAGTCTTGGCGAGTCGTCCTTAGAAAGTTGGTAATCTTTGAGAGTGTCCTTCGAGACGTAGCAGTAAGAAGCCTTTAGACTTTTGGATAGAATTTTGATAGAGTGGCACAGGTATGGCGAGATGCTGCTTGGTCTATTGGAGAACTTTTGGAACCTTTTGAGCTTCTCGGGAAATTCTGGGACCGTCATTGGGCCTTTGAGGGAATACTTAGACCTTCAATGGTCTTTCGAACGGGGAAAGCAAGAGCCACGGTTGGGTGAAGAGTTTGATACCACACTTCACCCAAGCAACCACCGTGGCTTCTTGGAAAAATACTAAGGAAGTAGTAGAACCTTCATTGGCAGCTGGAGAGAATTCTAAGGAAGTAGTAGGAACTTCAGTAGCTTCTTGATAAAATGTTAAGAAAATGGAAGAACCCTCATTGGCTTCTCTAGGCAATGCTAAGCCAGCAGTAGGACCTCATTGGACGTTTTCCTGCGAATCCTTAGAAGTAACCAGCTAGGGAAGAACTACCATGTTTTCCATCAATTTTCGTACAGTCCCTGTCGTATCTTTCTTATTGATCGTGCCCCAAAAGGAAGATCAGATCCAGAAGGGTCTTGTATAGAGCTCGACCAGGCTGGGAAATCTCCATATTGTAGGATCTCTAAGCGACTGGAAACCTTCCCAAAATGATGGCTCAAACCAGCAGGGATGTCGAGTATACTTTGCTAGATGTGGTTCTCGTTCCGAAGGGATTCCCACAGAACCAAACTACTCAGCTATAGAGCGCCCGCAGCAATTCGTAAGCACCCAGCCTGCGGTAAAACGGTCCCTGCATCTGTTCCCTCGGACTTCAACATAGCTGTCTAAAGTTCATTATTGCTTATGTGGGTTGACCATGTGGATCCTTTCTCACCCTCGATTGGGGTCTGACGGGTCGTGCTAAGGATTAGGTGGGAAGTGGCCAAGCAATAGTTGAATCTAATCCTGCGGACGAGGCCACGAATAACCTAGCCTTACGTTCCACATCCACGTCCACATACGAGCTCTTGCATGGGAACCCAATCGGTCTTTGGATTTACCTTTTTCGTGCCTCCACCCCGGTATCAATCATATACAACTAGTCACGAGAATATATTTTTTTCCGAAAAATAAATATGTATACCTTTCTACAGGGAACAACAAAACCTTTTCCGTTGTTCTTCATACAATGTCCATTTAACTAAAATTACGAAATCTTTATTTTAACGAACGTAGATAGACAAGACAATGGAAAAAAAATCATGCTTGGGTTGATGCTTTTTCGATGCTCCACTTGCAGCCTCCACAATTCTACCTCGAACTTCAATCGGGGTCGAGACAACTCGAGATATTTCACAAAATCCCCTCATCCTGCAACTCGGCTGTATAAAAAAGTCTGAAAAATAGGATCTTTTTCTTAAACACTGACCTATTCGACCTGAGATTTCTATTATCCTCCAATGGAGAAAAAAAATTATAATCTTCTCGTCTCTCCGCGCAATTATCCGCAAAAAATGTTGAATCGTGGCGGAGAAAAAAAAAGTTTCGCGTCTCGACCACTGATCCCTGGGGTCAAAAACCGTGTATTCCGATGCCTCTCAAGCATTTTGAGTACTCCTTGAGCACGAGTATGCTTTCATCCGTCGGGTTGTTTTATTTATTTGTTTTTTTTTTTGCTTTTTTTCATTATTTTTCGCACTGGTGGGGGGAACACGCCGTGAAACGACCGCGACGATTATGGGACCCGCGTATATAGGAACAACCATAATCGTTGGCCTCGGGCCGCCTAGCAACAAGTCGCGTGGCACGGCTGCGGTTCGACTTTGTATAGACCTCTCTCGCTCTCTCTCTGTCTCTCTCTCTCTCTCTCTCTCTCTCTCTCTCTCTCTCTCCCGTCTCTTGTCTCTCTCTTTTTCTGCCACACGCTACTTTGCTGGGCAACGTCCGCCAACCTGGCGAAAGAAATTCCGCGTCCGGGACTCGTGCACACATATACACCACACCGAACGGCCCAACGGTTTCATCTCTCTTACAGGAGAGCATTATCGGGCGCACGTTTAACCGTTCGATCTTTTGTTACCGGGAACTTAGCGCGAAATCCAACATCCGTCCGTCCACACTCGGACACAAGTCCGGGCCCGATAAAACCATCGCGCGATTTTATTCTTTCTCATCGTCGCATACTTCAATTAAGGCGTTAGGCCACAGTAACGGGTATACAATCATGTCCGAATTTAACCATTTTTTTTTCGTATGAAAAAGTGATTCACTCATAAAATTAATTACACATCTACTTAGTATGAATATCAAGCTGTTAGAATTTTTTTTTCGATGTAGAAAATTGCCGACTACTAATATTTTCTTTTGTTATCTTTTTTTTAGGCGCCCCGTGGCGTGACATTTAGCATCCACAATTTTTGACCTAGAACAAAAACCAAAAATTCTCGTCAATCTACAGTAGAGTACCTAGAGAAGTACGTACGGAATTTAAAAAATATCGTTTTATTCAAAAGTTGTAGGTATTTGAACTTAAGAAATGAATTTTCAGTGAAAAATTTCGTTATAACTGCTTATAATCTGCTCATAAAATGAAAAGTTTTCGATTAAGCAGAAATTCCGTACGTACTTCTTTGCGAAATGCAATTAGGAACATAACTTTGAAAATTGAAGTAAATCGAGTGAAAATTGTTGAAGTTATCTGTCACATCAATTGGAAAAAAGCTGTTTCGAGAAGTTTCGAGTAGACGCCATTTTGTACATCGAACAAAAAATATATATATTTTCTAACAGCTTGATATTCATACTAAATAGATGTGTAATTAATTTTACGAGCGAATCACTTTTATACGAAAAAAAATTGTTAAATTCGCACATGATTTTATACCCGTTACTGTAGCCTAAGGCCTTGAAACATTCCAATATACCTACGCATACAAAAATCGTAGACAATGAGTTTTCATTTCGAGAAAAAATTCCCTCTTTGCTTTTTATTGATGAATTTTAGACCGAATTTTGAAAAAAAGAGATACCTTGTCGAAAAAGTACAGGTGCCAAAGCAATTTTTTTTTAAATCTGATATCGACTATAAAATTATCTCCATAATAATGACACGGTTGGGTACCTCATCGCGTACCCTCTTTTCTCTTATTCTCACCGTCTCGGGTTTCTCAATCTCGTCTCGATTTTTTTCCACCTTCGCGCAGGTGCGGCCAAGATGTAATAATCGCAAATTTCACGTACACGTATGTGTGGGCATTTGCGCGCGTGTATATATATATATATATATATATATATATATATATATATATATACATTGCGGTAAATTCCGTCGGTAATACCTATTAATAAAGCTCTGCCTCGATTAATAACTGTGTCTCTCGGTATTTTACGATTAGATAGCGAGTAGCTGTAATCATCGATGTACGCAAAAATGATGACAAATCTTATATACAATATATATAGATGTGCATCGGGTGAAAAAAATGTTAGCGTCTCGATTTTTTCGTTTTCTGGCGATTACCATTGGCATATAATATATTTATTATATCGATGTTTATACACAGCATTTACATTTAAAATAAAGTATTAAGTAAAATGATTTTTCAATTATTTTTTCCGCTTCATTTTGGAATAGGTAGGTCTGCAAATACTTTATCATCCAGTGAACACTTTTATATTTTTTCTTGAAATTTATGGATTTTTTGTCGAAGGAATGAAAAATCTTTTGGGAAAAAATCATAATAAAACATTTTATTATTTTGGGGTACGGTCGAGTAAGGTACCGTAATATTTTATTGTTTCGATGGACGTAAGACAAGAAAATAATAAGAGTCATGTATGGATTTATTCTTGGCGGCCCACTTGCAGCTTTCACAATTCGATTTTTAAAATTACGAATTACTTTCATTAAAAAAATCAATTCTATACAAGTTCCCTGAAGGGAAATTGTATAGAAGTCTTACTAATTTTTTCTTCGTGCTTATCGACGTGCTTACTAGAGGCGGGAGATCCTTTTGTAACGCAAAGAAGATCTTATGGCCGAAGATGAACTCCACGAGAAAGCTGAGGGACTACTTTATGGTCCCGGAATTGCAAACTTATCGGTAGGTCATTCAGTCATAGAATGTTTGAGTCTTGAAACTTTAAACGCGTCTTCCTGAAAACCACTTTTTCGTGAACCTCGTACAAGATAACTCAAAAACTGTTCGTCTGATCATTTTGAAATTTTGCACACTTTTAGATAACATAATTCCCGTCTATGTGAACCTAACGTTCACTAAAAATTATTCTAAAAAACTACTTGTTCATCTACAAATATCCTAAAAATTTCATTTAAAAAATAATACTTTTTCAAACACGTACCATTTTTCAAATTTCCACTTCACTTTCGATTTTTTAGGCTCACATAGAGCGTGTGGGTCTTAGAAATCTAAAACTCCTTAGCCCTGATGCTTCGGATCAATGCACCAGACGCTGAGTTGTACGCCGTGGAACAACTCCGGCGGCAACAATCTCTGAAGCAAGTGTCGTACAGACGCCATTTCTAAATATTATAAATAAATTTGGACAATTCCAAGATTCAATAATATGTACATCAAATTTCAGTTATGTGGGATGAATAGTTTCGACACAGAGAAATCTTGTAAAATTGTCTAATTTTTGGCTGCCTAAGGGGATTTTAGACAGCCCCCTTGACGCATTTGCTCCATGGAAAATGACATCTCCAAAGCCAATGAACAGTTTTCGAACTGTCCATCACTTTGATTAATTAATTTCTCGGTGCGATCAACTTACAATCAATCAACTTTTTTCCAAGTCTGAACGTCGTCGTGTTAATTCGAAAGGTCCGGAGCACGAGTTACGGTCTTGATGCACAATTAGTGTCCTGTTCATTTACATCGGTTAAGTTGTACGTGGTTTGCCGTAAGTTTCTCTCTCTCTCTCTCCCTCCCTCCCTCCCCCCTCTCTTTCTCTCTCTCTCCCTCACTCTCTCGTTCCCATCGTGGCCAAGTTTCCGATTTCATTCCTCTCTCATGCCTATCGTACGTACGATAGGGCAATGAAAATGCTCGCATCTCGTCATCTCTGCGCCGTTCTCTTCGACCATCGCATGACGCTCGATCCCGGGCACCCTGAAACTCCGCGGCTAATTGAACCAGCGCAGTGGCCACGTGGTCGTAAAGTTTCGTGAAAAATAGTGCACGCCTGTTACGTGCGAGCTAAGTACGTCGGTTTCACGCTGACACAAAAAAAAGTGACCGCAATTATTTTGTTCGAAGAAATTCAAAATTATTTCAGATTTTCAACGCAATGGGTTACAAGAATAAGAATAGGGCGGGTGATACATCTCTGCGACAGACGGACAGATGTGACGAAATAATAAATGACCCAGTGGCTGAAATTTTATGGTTTATTTTACGATAAAATTAACAAATAGTAATACCTGGAGTCTACCAAGACGTTGATCATCCTTGAAAAGCAGATGTGTGGGTGGACTTTCACGACTGCGGATATGCGGTTAATTGTATTGCATAAAACGACCGCCAATGCATTACCTCGTTCTGCATTATCGAACGAATAATTAGCCAACCGGATATATTTATATATATGCACGTTTCTATACATGTATATATATATATATATATATATATATATATATATATATATATATATATATATATATATATATATATATATATCCGTGCATACATATATGCATATAAATATGTACAACTTATAATTATGTAAAATATATAGAAAATTTGTATAAAATTATAAACAAAAAAATATATAAACACCAATAATGAGCCAATTACCGGATATAACTGGATATATATATATATATATATATATATATATATATATATCCGGTTCGCCTCTTTATTGGCGTTTCTATATTTTTTATGTATTTTTTCATATTCCATGTAATTTTATATATATTTTACATAATTATAAGTTCGTATATAAACTTGTACTCTTTTCTCAATTCCAACGTATTACCCTTCCCGGTTGAACCCTTTCCCATCATGGGGTTGGAGGTCTTTATCGTTGGAATGCAATGAAAATTAATCTTTCTGAATTCCTACTATTGCCTGAAAAAATCCCTCAACCATTTTTTTAAGATACTTGTTTAGCAATCTACAATATAAAACCGTTAGAAAAACATATACTATATAATAATAAAATCAAGTAAAATAAAATGTAAAAAAGAATATTCGTTGCGTTCCAATGATGGAAACTTCAACACCATTTCCTATCACTCCCTATTCGCACTTCGATAATCTAACCGAATTTCCGTTGCGTCCACAGCCATTTAAGGGTACCACTGTAAACGTCTAAAATGAAGTGATTTTTCGCATTTTTTTGGGTGGAAGGGCAAGTAAGAGAATAATAATATTCAAGGATGTTATTAGTCATGTCTACAAGTAAACAAAAAAAAGTTATATTAAAAAATTGTACAAAATGATGTCGCTGGAGCCACTCTCGCAAGGCATATTGGATTTCAGACGCTCTGCGGCACGCAGTATAACTGACGCAAATTTGAATTTGGAAAAAAAAACATCGATTAATTTATATGAGTTTAGCTAGAGAAATACGTAGGGGATTTTGAAAACATGAATTTTCGTGTAATTGGCAAGGATTTAAAGTAAAAACTCAATTTACGACATAAAAAGGACAATTATTTGTTAATAACTAATGTTATAATTAACTCATAGAAAATCCCGTACGTATTTCTCTTCGGGATGTTATTTTAAAGATGTGATCA
This sequence comes from Ophion ellenae, assembly GCA_963210295.1. Classification (NCBI taxonomy): domain Eukaryota; kingdom Metazoa; phylum Arthropoda; class Insecta; order Hymenoptera; family Ichneumonidae; genus Ophion; species Ophion ellenae. The sequence goes on from OY723389.1 coordinate 46,699,188, forward strand.
TAATTTGGAGTGAAAAGAATGAAAATTGTTGGATTTATGCTGCGTGAAAAACGGACAATGGACATATAATGGTAAAACATATAACATATAATATACATATATATGAGTATATATATATATGAGGTATTCCACGTAAATCCGGTGGACTTTTTCCCTGACCCCCGCCAATGCGATTTATTTTGTTTTATCTGATTCCATTGATTCTAAAAGACACCCTGATTTTTTTTACATTTTCGAAACATCCTTCAGTTAAAAAAAAATCTCCGAAAAAAGCGCCACGATTTAAAAATCTAAAAAAAGATCCCAAAAATGCGTGGTTATATGTAAAAATTTTCAAGCTATCACTCGCAGTGGAAGTATGATTTTTTCTGTGCTTTCTGAGCGATTAACGTTAAAATAATCCAAAAAATTGACTGCTAACTGTTCAAGGTCCATGATTGTGAAATGGTCATTCAAAAATGGTCAAAAAAAATCCATTGTGGGTATCAAAATATTTAAGTATCCGCCGGAAGTAAGCAGTTCTTGAATTTTTCGATTTTTTTTTAACGTTAATGGCTCAGAAAGCACAGAAAAAATCATACTTCCTCTGCGGGTGATAGCTTGAACATTTTTACATATAATCACACATTTTTGGGAATTTTTTCAGATTTTGAAAGCGGGACGTTTTTTTCGGAGAATTTTTTTTTTACTAACGGTTGTTTCGAAAACTGTAAAATAATTCAGGGTGTCTTTTAGAGATAATGGAATCAGATTTTTTAAAAATCGAATTGGCGGGGGTCAGGGAAAAAGTGCACCGCATTTATATATATATATATATATACACATATATTTTTTTTTCTTGCACATTGGCGGAAACAAACGCCACGCTTCGACACTCTCGTTTCGTTTATCGCGAGGGAGAATGCGTAGTTGTATGAAAAGTATGGCAACTCGCGAGGAAGGAGCGAGCCGTGCAGGTACGCGAGATCTCGAAACGCACACTGCTCAGCGATCAGAGAAACGTCAAGATTGTGCCCATTCTGCTTGCCACTAGTTGCTACTTGACAATTTAGGAATATTTGGCGTGCATAGAAATCGCGCCACGGTTTTTTTTCCACACTCTCATATTACGCGGTGCCGTCGCAGGAAGGGAAAACAAAAAGGAAATCGAGGCTCATTCGAGCGAACGTGACGGCGAGACGGTCTGCACAGCGCTGCTAGGTTGGAAGAAACAATGCAATCGAGACGGTCCAAGGACTCTGCTCATTGGACTTTCGTTTTGCGCGCTAATATTAAATTAATTGTACACGGGCCATTCCAAGCTTGCGACCCTCGCGTCCGCAATTTCGATCAGGATTTGAAACTTCGTCGTCAAACTTTTGAAGTTGGACTCAGAGGGGGCGGGTTGGGTTCTCGATTCCGTTGTCGAATAATTTCACTGACGATTGAACGAATATTGATGTGGCGTCAGAGACGTAATGAAAAATGAAAATTTAGACGTGGTGAAGTTGTTGGGAATATTCATTTTGTGGAATAATAAAGTTGAAAGGTATTAACGAATGGTTGAATAATTATTATGGATAGTTGAATAATGATTGATAATAATTGACTACCGAATAGTTTATAAATCATGAATAATAATTAATTGACGATAATTGGTTAATTAATTATTCAATTTTAAACGTTAGACATTAATAATTAATTAACGAATAGTTGAGTCAAAACGGATAGTGTAATAATAATTAGCCAACGAACGAGTGACATTTTTTTTCGTCACGTGCAAAACTTTATTTATTTTTCTGAATATTTGTAAATTTATTCAATGTTTTCTCTCTTTTTCAAATTATCTCTAAAGATTCTGGAAAACTAATAATCAATCGTGAATTTTTTTTTTAGAAATGTTTCACATTACCTCTAGTAAATTGTCGACCGTTCGGGCGAAGTTTGAACGCATAATTTTAAAATAAACTTCGAAAAGAGAAATATTTATAAAAAAACGAGAAAAAATTAAATTATTAAGGGGTTAGGCCACATTAATGGGTATAAAATCATGTGCGAATTTAACAATTGTTTTTCGTATGAAAAACTGATTCACTCATAAAATGAATTACACATCTATTTCGTATGAATATCAAGCTGTTGGAAAAAAAATATTTTTTTTTTCGATGTACAAAATGGCCAACTACTCGAACCTTCTCGAAACAGCTTTTTTTCCAATTGGAGTGACAAATAACTTCAACAATTTTCACTCGATTTACTTCAAATTTGAAAGTTATGTTCCTAATTGCATTTCGCAGAGAAGTACGTACGGAATTTCTGATTAATCGAAAACTTTTCATTTTATGAGCAGTTTATGAGCAGTTATAACGAACCTTTTCACTGAAAATTCATTTCCCCAGTTCAAATACCCACAACTTTTGAATAAAACAATATTTTTTTAATTCCGTACGTACTTCTCTAGGTATTCTAATCTAGATTGACGAGAATTTTTGTTTTTCGTTCGAGGTAAAAAATTGTGGATGCCAAATGTCAGGCCGCGGAGCGCCTAAAAAAAAGATAACAAAAGAAAATATTAGTAGTCGCCAATTTTGTGCATCGAAAAAAAAATTCTAACAGCTTGATATTCATACTAAATAGATGTGTAATTAATTTTATGAGTGAATCACTTTTTCATACGAAAAGAAAATTGTCAAAGTCGCATATGATTTTGTATCCGTTACTGTGGCCTAAGGCCTTGAAGTAGATCATTGGATGGTGAGAAAAATGAAAAAAAAGAGCTCAAATTTGTGCCACATTAATGAAGACCAATATATATATATATATTTAACAAAAAAAAAAGTTTTTTTTTCCCTTGAAACTCATCCGTGATATCCTGTTCCGTGGAAATCGCGAGAACGTCATCCGAAGTATGTGCTCGGGAATACGAGGATCTGTATGGGCAGCTACGATAAACACATATATGTCCCGGTACGGTCCGCAGTATACACACGTGAAATCACGTTTTTCGTTGACGTAACGGCGTGATCGGACAACGGGGGAGAGAGAGACGGAGGAAGAGAAAGAGAGAGAGAGAGAGAGAGAGAGAGAGAGATCCGCCATGCCGCAACGGCAGCAACGACGGTTTATACATTTCATTCGGTGTAATTGAACGGTGCGACACGAGTCACCGTGTGTTCATTAAGATTAGAATTATCATCGCCCTCGTCTTCGTCGTTGTGATGATGCATCAACCTGTGTGCCTCCCACAAGACTACAATCCCGCGCATGTAAAACAACACAATTGTTCCCCATAAATCCCTCGTTGTTTCATCCGTCGCTCGAAATAACGAAACATCAACGTTATTCGAAACAAAAATGTTTTATACTCGTTGATCACGAGTCTTGTATGGATTTGTTGTAAACTTAAAATGAATTTTTCGTCTCAGTTTATTTAGGTCGTAGATTTATTGCATAAATCTGCAACAGTAAATAAAATATTCAGTTAATATAAAATGTTCAGATGTTAATATGAAATGTTATGCAGTTCATATTTTTTAAATTCATATTTGAGCAATTTAATAGTTGACAGTATTTTAGTTAAGCTAAATTATTGACATGTCATAAATTGAAAAAATGAAAAATCTGAGTCCGTAATGGGTCTCACTTTAAACACTAAATAAAAGGCTTTTTTTATTGGTTTCTATTATAGAAGGCATGCATTTTTTTGATCGGTTTATATTATAGATATTGATATAAAAGTTGTTACACTTAATAAATACACTTTCGAAATACATTTTCAAAAGCTCTGCATTTAAGTCACTGTTTATAGACGAAAATGGTATTTACAAAATGTCCTAAAAAAATGTAGGTCTGCGCTGTTGATGAAATCTCGGAGATGGATCATCCGAAACGAAAAAATCGCTATAGCGCATATCATACGATTTTGGATTTATGCAAAAACAACAAAATGGCGGACATTTTTCGAAAAACCAAACAAAAACGTGTTTTTCACCGTTTTTGGCAAAAAATTAGTATATATCGACATTTAAGAAAATCCTTGATAGGCGCTATAGCTGTAGATGTAATGAATATGTGGTTAAAATTTCATAAGGATCGTTTTAGTAGTTTCGAAGATTTCATCAACAAGCCGTCGAAAAACGTTGTTCCGAGAAAAACGCGAAAGTTTGTTTGGGTTACATAAAGACGTACATTTTTTTTCAATCTATTTCGAAAATGTATTTATTAAGTGTAGCAACTTTCATATCAATATCTATAATATAATTCTATCAAACAAATTCATGAAAATAGCCTTTTTTAGTGTCTAAAGTAAGAAGACCCCCTAAGAATTGAATATTCAGATGTTAACATAAAATATAATAAGTTAATATTGAATGAATGATTTAAAATATTTAATACTAGCCTGGGCCCGCGGCTTCGCCCGCGCTTTGCCGCTTGAAATACTCATTCTAACTATCTGTTCTACAGTTTTTTATAATCCACCTTGGTCATTTTTTAAAATTTATATTCTATATATACGGATTTTTTGTCCTTTACATCTTTATTATAAGTATCGATAAATTGAGTATTTACTTGTGAAAATTTCAATGGAAATCACAACGATTTATCTTCACTTTACTAAATAAAAAAGTACTAAAATGAAATCTTTGAATTTTGGATTATCATCCAAAATTCAAATGTTTCATTTTAGTACTTGATCTTCACTTTACTAAATAAAACGCACTGAAATGAATCCTTTGAAATTTGGATTATTAGCCAAAATTCAATCACTTTTTTTTATTTAGTAAAGTGAAGATCAATCAACGTGATTTCCATTGAAATTTTCATAAGTAAATACTCAATCTATCTGTACCAACTAATATGTTATTTTCTGAAATGAGTTATCTAAAATTAAAATTTAATCGATTTTACAAAAATTCATTATTCACAACGTTTCGCGTTTTTCTTTCTTCCTCGACGGTCAAAATAAAAAGATTTTCTCGGTTGGTTGCTCTAGAGCAGGCGACATAGAGCTGACCATGCGAGAAGCAGGCTGTTCGTAGGTCGAGTCCAGCCGCTCCCCGTATAGAAATTTGAGTAGGGAAAAAGTGTTGCCCCTGATCTGCCTTCCCTAGATAATATCAGGCTCTGATTCGCAATGTAACGGATCTAACGCTTGGTCCCGATCCGCCGTTCCCTTTCTGGCGAACTGATCAGAACCAGGCCGGAGAACGAGCTGGTAATGACCAGGAAATTTGTAGGGAATAGATCGGGAAATAACCAGGAACAAACGAGGAAATAAAAAATGACGTTTCGGCGTTTTTGGAGTCCTTAAGGGGGCGAATCGGGAGTGTATTCAATTTAGTATTTCGACAACATCTTGTTGTTGGTTATCTGCTTACTAAGGTAGTATATGAGTGTATACATACGCTTGCTCGCATTTCCTGATAGGCAAAGAGACAGAAAAGCCTCGTATTCCATATATAGAAGCTTTATTTTGATTATTATAAGTGAAATATCATTCTTTGATTAATCGGGAAGTCAGGATGGTCTGATTGAACTCCGTCAAATGAATCAGTCCGGTGGAGAGAGTCAAATAAATCGGTATTGTTTAATTCGTTACATGTATTGTTATACTGCTATTTATGATAACATCTTTAGTTTTTTTTTCGGAATGCCGATAAAACCATCTCCAAATTACTTCGTTGATATATAGAGGAGAAAAAAAAATGAAATAAAATTAACGTCGGCGTTGGACTATAAATATTAATAATTTATTGTGATAATTTGATTACATTTGTTGCAATTATATCCTGCATTATATCAGCATATAATTATCATCAACCATCATAATTTATGCTTTATGTTGCATTGCCAGGCATTTCTTGTTGGTGAAGAAAATAATTAGATAATAGAACGGAACATAAAATTATAATGAATTTAATTATATTATTATATTTAATTATTAATATCTTTGATGACTTGAAAGTTATTGGGAATAAGTGGTATCCGCGATATAAACACGATCTCACCCCGTCCGCAAACTGTCAGAACTTCTCCCTCGATTATGTTTTATTGCAAAGCAATCAATTGCTCAATTTATACTCATTATTTTAAGCTCCACACCAGAGATAACCATATTTCAATCGGTATAGTTGTTTTTAAGTGATGCGAGGACATAGGCAGACAGACAGGCAGACTTTGCTACTTTATTATAAGTATAGATCAACAATTAATATTATTAAATATTACTACTTTAGAAATTTCATATTTGACAGTTGAGATAAAAACTTGAGATGCCGACAATTGAAAAAATGAAAAATCTGCGTCGGGAAAAATTAAATATATAAGTAGTTGATATGAAATATTCAGATGTTAGTATAAAATATAGTATATTTAGTATTATGTTAATATTTTATTGTTATTATAAAATATCCAGATGTATAAAATTGAAAAAGGTCCTTTTTCCGATTTTTTTGCGTACTGGATTATTTATTTGAGATTTGGAAAGAACGGCATGTTATTAAGTATATATTGGACTTATTTCGTGTAAATTTTTATGAAAAGAAAATTCAGAATTAACTGAATTACAGAATATGTGGTCCCACGGTCAGATCGATAATTTGACATTAGTTGGTCTGAAAAATAAAAATCAAAAAGTTTCATTATTTATGTATAAGTAGTTGTTCCACGTAGCCGTTTTTCGAGAAACAAAATTCACAAAATGAGGGCTGTTGAAAAAATTAAATTTTGGCGAATTTTTTTACTTATTTTCGGGGGCTCAAAACTACTAAATAAAAAACAACGGCTGCGTACAACGATAGCTACCGCAATTATGGAAGTTTTGGGTTTTATTAAATTGAAAATCCGACAATTATAGCTAAAGTTGTGATTCCGACCAGGTCGAGAAAAGTTGTTTCACGAAAAACCGTGATTGAAAGTTATAGTACACGTAAATCGTTGTGCTACCTGCTCTCGTCTCTAACTTGATCGATTTTCAATATTTCGACTTCAACATTTTTTCGCATATTCTTGAATATGTATACTTTGAAAAAATGCAAAAAATTGATTTTTTACCCGTTATTCAGATGTCGAAATTTGAAAAACATCTGCGTCAGTAAATATTAAATATTCAGTTCAAATAAAACAATCACACGTTAATATATAATATAATACAGTTAATATTAAATGAATATTTCCACAGCTCATATTTTCACATATTTACCATTAACAGTTAATATTCTAAAATATCAATATTTCGACAATTAAACATTTTACAGTTATTATAAAATATTCGCATGTCAAAAGTTGAATAATGAAAAGTTTTCTTGCCCTCCATCGATGCAAACGTCAATGAAAGTTGATAAAAATAGCAAAATAAGAAAAGCTTAAGCCGGGATGTACATTAGCAACGATAAAAAAATCGATTTTTTTTTCTTTGAACGATAGAATTATGTATGTAGAATATTTTCCCAAAATTTCAAAGCGAAATTCGAAAAACGTCAATCGTTACAGCCCGTCAACGCTGTGCCTCACCGCTCGGATTCGGAGGGGGCATGAACTTCAAACGCGTTTTTCTCAAAACTGCATTATCGAAATTGGCGTGCAGGATTACTCAAAAACTATTAAGGCCTTAGGCCACTCTAGAGGCCGAAGAAATAGACTTTTTGGGGATTTTTTTTCAGAAAAACTAAAAAATAAATCGAGATTACAAAAAAGGGTGTTTATCATACATATCAGTGACTGTATACAATAATTTTTTTGAAGCGATTAATTTCAAAATGGTGGCTGTGCAGCGTTTATCTCAAAACTGCATTTTTTAAGTTGGCCGGAAGTATAACTCAGACAATTTCCAACCGATTAACTTGAAATGTTGAATATATCTTGAAAAATACATTGTCTATGGAAGTACGTAGGATTTTTTTTATATTGCATAGTTCATTTGTTATTAACAATTATCTTACGATTTTTTAGGCAAATTTTTGGAAAGTGAAAAATTATCGTCAGATAATTGTTAATAACAATAGAACTATGCAATATAAAAAAATCCTACGTACTTCCATAAACAATGTATTTTTCAAGATACGTTCAACATTTAAAGTGAATCGGTTGAAAATTGTCTGAGTTATGTTTCCGGCCAACTTAAAAAATGCAGTTTTGAGATAAACGCTGCACAGCCGCCATTTTGAAATTAATCGCTTCAAAAAGATGATCGTATACAGTCACTGATATGTATGATAAACACCCTTTTTGCAATCTCGATTTATTTTGTAATTTTTCTGAAAAAAAAATCCCCAAAAAGCCTATTTTTACGGCCTCTAGAGTAGCCTAACCCCTTAAGCCAATTGAGTTGAAACTTGGTAGAAATATTGATAATATTAGTACCTTCTACTTGACGAGAACTTTTTGGAAAATGGGGGAAAAAAACTACTTTTTTAGTCCACATTTTACAGAAATGTTGCGTGAAATGTTGATTATTTTTTGTAAATGCGTGCCATTTTCTTAAATTTGCATTTTCTTCATTTTAATTACCGTCACATAGAAACTATACATGTTCTAACTGAAAAAATGTTCGAACTTTTTTGCAAATCAAAGTTTACGCGAAGCCAGACTGCACGCCGATTTGCAGCTCCCGCGGCGACCTTGCCGTAACACGCTGCCTTCGCCATTTTGATGATGAATTCATTTAAAAAAATTGTTTCGTATACCTAATTATACTATTGAAGTATACCTAAAGTTTCATAATTGCAGAATAATTATTTCTCAGTTTAAAAAATTCCTCAATATTGCTCATTTTTTCCTGTCTAAATGTATATAACGCTTAATCGAGCTCGATTGAAACAAAACAAACGTTTTGTTTGTTTTGTATACTTTTGTTTTTTTTTTTCAATCGAGCTCGATTAAGGCGGGATATACATTTAGACAGGAAAAAATAAGCAATATTGAGGACTTTTTAAAACTAAGAAATAATCATTCTACAATTATCAAAGTTTAGGTATACTTAAATAGTATATTTAAGTATACAAAACAAACAAAACATTTTTTTCTGTTTTGTATACTTGTATACGTTATGTGAGTATACAAAACAAACAAAACGTTTTTTTCTGTTTTGTATACTTGTATACGTTATGTGAGTATACAAAACAAACAAAAAAAAAACGTTAGCGTTTGTTTTTTTGAGGACCCTCGAAGGACTGTGGGAAACGGTGCGCGATCAATTCTCGCGAGTTGTCAACAATTTGTCGCGGCGCGTCTCGAGTCTCATATCGTCCGGTGAAAACCGGTAAGCGGAGGAGGACGGAATTTTTTATTTCGTCGTGTTCGCCCGAACACGCGCGATCCCCGGAACGCGTAATTATTATCAAGTGGACAGCGGTCTGTCTCGGAGCGAGGAAAAAAAAAAACGTTGAAAAGTTTCCACCACCGATGGCGCGTCGCGGGGATTTTCGTGACGGACGAATTTCTCGTTCCTTGCCAAGCGCCGCAGTCGCCGGAAGTCCTTGAATTTCTTTCTCGTTCACATTGCGTGATGAGCATTTTTTTGCCGTACCCACCGTTACGAACTATGATCCGCGTCTTCCGATAAATTTCCGTCTGGCGCCGAGAAAGCTCGCGGACGCGAACCTACCGCGTAACCGGAAGAAACGAATTCCCGCGCTTGTCTCGGTTTGATTGGACCTCCTACGATTGTAGGGTCTATTCAACCGAAGGCAATTCGTTTGGGTTTGTTCCGGATGCCGTCAATGAGAAGACAAGATTTTCCGAAAATTTCAATTCTTCGAGACGCCTCGAGTGGATACTCAATGGCGAAATTTAGGGAAATTTAAACAGCTCGATTTAATTACCGTACGAAAAACCTTTAAGGGGTTAGGACACAGTAACGGGTATAAAATCATGTGCGAATTTAACAATTTTTTTTCGCATGAGAAAGTCATTCGCTCATAAAATTAATTACACATCTATTTCGTATGAATATCAAGCTGTTAGAAAAAATATATATATTTTTTTTTCGATGTACAAAATGGCTGGCTACAAATATTTTCTTTTACCTTTTTTAGGCGCTCCGCGGCGTGACATTTAGCATCCACAATTTTTTACCCAGAACAAAAAACAAAAATTCTCGTCAATCTACATTAGAATACCAAGAGAAGTACGTACGGAATGTTAAAAAATATTGTTGTATTCAAAAGTTGTAGGTATTTGAATGAATTTTCAGTGAAAAATTTCGTATAAAACTGCTCATAAAATGGAAAGTTTTCGATCAATCAGAAATTCCGCACGTACTTCTCTGCGAAATGCAATTAGGAACATAACTTTTAAATTTGAAGTAAATCGAGTGAGAATTGTTGAAGTTATTTGTCACGCCAATTGGAAAAAAGCTGTTTCGAGAAAAACGCGTTTAAAGTTTTAGGTACTCTATGGCCGTGCCAGAGGTGGGCTTACGTTATACGCTCAAAGGCGGTGAAAAAAAAATGTCTTGCTATAAATCGAATATTAACTCATTCTTATGATGATCAAGCACCGTTTGAGCGAAAAAAAAAATCGATTTTTTTTAAATTCTACTGTGGCCTTACCCCTTAAAGCATGGTGGTCATATTTAAAAGAATATTTTCAATCATTTTTTTAAATAACAAATAATATTTTTCACAATCTGTTGTTCGAACTTTGCTTTTTTCATCTTATCAGCAAACTCACTGTACGTTTTATCAACGATTGCAAATCTGATGTTTTGCACTTTGGTTGTATGCTAGGTAATTACGCGATTTGTACGAAGTGTTGCGTGAAATTGTCAAACAAGGACACGATCGCGTTTTACCTATACTTTTGCGGTAATTCCCAAGCGTCAACAATTTTTTATTAATTGTTATTGAAGCCGGATAATGTGAAGAAACTTTTTGGTAGCTTATAAACGTCTGTACGTTTTTTTTTTCATTTCGTAATTTATTCCAGTATGGACAGTGTTTGTGCATAAACAGACGACAAAGAAAGGATATACGTGAGCTACTGAAATATACAAAGGATATGCGCAAGTTGTTAACAAGCTTATGGACAAGCTCATGTATATACATCCAACACATAGAACGTTGTATAAAAAGCTTGTACGTAAGCTTTTAACGAGTTTTCTTTTGCTCTTGTTTTTTTTATTGTAATTTTTTTTATCTTGCAGTTTTAATGTAATTTTGCTTTTTAAATCATTTTCCGCAATTTTTCTTGTTGTAATTTTTGTACTTTTCGGGCAATTTTTCTTTTTATATTATTGTAATTTGGTTGTAATTCTTCTTTTTGCACTTATTGTAATGTTTTTGTATTCTTTTCGCATCATCCTCATTATTAATAATTTCTTTATCGTCTATATGAATAGTTTTCTTGTACTATGCGAATGATATTCGTATTCCTTTCTCATTGAAATAAGATTACGCGGAATGAATGCACGTTTGAAAAAAAAGAAGTGAAGTCATCCATCTCTAATAATACTTGACAGGTCCGTCAACGTAGTCACGCAATTAAAATGAATTCGCAATTTTCTTCGAACAATTGCACACAATATTCCCACTACTAGGCCAAAAAAATCTCTTCTCGAAAACTACACGTCTTGTTAATTTTTCTCCCCACCGTGCCGTTTCCTTCATCGAAAGACCCCACCCACAAAAGGTCCAAAAAATTCGAAAAATCCAAACGTACTCAACCTATCGTCAAAAAAAATTGTCTCGATTCACGTGCGTCGGAAAAAAAATCGGCGAATTTTACCTCAAACGATCTTCAAATAAAAAGTTTCATCTCACGTGTGCCTGCGAAAAAAATGGAGCGATTTTACCTCAAATGGTCTCCAAAAAATTGTTTTATCTCACGTGTGCCTGAGAAAAAAAACCTAACGATTTAACCTCAAACGATCTCCAAAAAATTGCTTTACCTCAAGTGTGCTCGAAGAAGAAAATTGATCGATTATACATCAAACGATCTCAAAGAAAAAAAAAAGAAAATAAAAAATATCACAGTGGAGGGAAGTGAAGAAATTGCAGCTGGCAATTTATATTATTTATCGCATGCGCATATAGTGTACGGGATGGAAAAGCGTACACGCGTAGTACGTAAGATGCTGTTGTACCCCGCCACAATTATAAATATCCTCTCGTGGCCAGAAATAATAGAATGCGATGTTTAACTATAGCATTGGCTAACCGATTTTCGAGCCTCCTTGCCGCGCTTACCTCGCGCGCGGACATCGTCGCGATCTTTCTCCCTTTTGCGGGTTGCTGCACTCGGATTTTATATATATATATATATATATATATATATATATATATATATATATATATATATATATATATATATATACATATATCGCAATCCAGGCCAAGCACCCGAAAATAGTCGTGGGTCGCATTTGGATTGGGCCAGACACGCGAACGGTTCGGTCGTCGGGCAAAAGCTCGACGACGATTATTCGATGGCCCCGTCTATGACGCACTCGCTCGCCTCGTTCTCGTTCCTCTTTTATTTTCTTCCCTTTATATTACACTCGTAGACGCACCGCCGTGGCCGAATCTCGCGACACGCACTTTTCGGCTCGCTATCGCAAATTTTCAATCGCTTCGATGATAAAATGATTGGCGTAGAATATCCATAAGTCGAATTTCCATAACCGAATATCCATAAGTACGAATATCCAGAAGGCGAATACCCATAAGTGTCAATATCCATAAGTGAATATCCATAAGTAAATATCCAGAAGTAAATATCCAGAAGTCGAATCCAGAAGTAAATATCCAGAAGTCGAATAAGTGAGTATAGATTAGGAATGAGTGCCAGAAATGGCGGTAGGTAGAGGAAAAGTGAGTATAGAGGGAACCCAAACAAACCCAAACAAACTCACTCATCTCTACCTCCCGCCATTTCTGGCACTCATTTCTACTCTATACTCACTTATGGATATTTTACTTATGGATATTCATACTTATGGATATTCGTACTTATGGATATTCGTACTTATAGATATTCGAACTTATGGATATTCACGTATGGATGTTCGACTTATGGATATTCACGTGTGGATATTCACTTATGGATATTCACGTATGGATATTCACTTATGGATATTCGATGCCAGTGGATAAAATCGACATGCAGGTCGTTGAGGCACGTTACTCGGTCGGTAATAGTCCAGTAAAAGAGACGAAACCCAGCACTTTTTAGCGTAGAATATGAATTTTTGACTGAAGATGGATGGTTGCATACTGAAAGTAATGCCCACTAAAATGTTGCCCCTCATCTCACCCCAGCCCTAAGAAATAGGGGCTGAAAACTTAAAAATCGCCGTATCTCGATAATTAATAGCCCGGTCAAAAAAGGTTTCAAACAAAAGTTGTTTAAAATAATTAAATTCGTATAAAGTTATCTGACGTCCAACCGCCTATCTTTGAAAATAGCGGCACAAAAACGATTCGAAAATTCGGGGTTGATCCGTGTGCGAGTGGAGCAGACACATCGCTGCGTTTTTGCTTGGGTCAGTGGTGCTCTCGTGTTTTTGTGCCGCTATTTTCAAAGATAGGGGATTGGACGTCGGATAACTTTATACGTATTTTATCATGCCAAACAACTTTTACTTGAAATATTTTTTCATCGGGCTATTAATTATCGAGTTACGGCGGCTTTTAAGTTTTCAATCCCTATTTATTAGGGTTGGGGCGAGTTGAGGGTCAACATTTTATTGGGGTTACTTTCGATATGCAACCATCTACCTTCAGTCAAAAATTCATATTCTACGCTAAATAGTGCTGGGTTTTCGTCTCTTTTACTGGACTATAATGTCCTCATGGGCAATGGGGTGGCGATGATAAATGGCCAGGACCGAAAGAAAAAGGTCGTTTGATAAAGAAAAAAATGTATATTCGTGCTTATCGAGTTCCTATTCGATCTTTAACCGAATGGGGAATACTTGGTGGGATTTAAGCTTGCAATAAGGATTAGTTTTCGTTTTTTTTTTTAATCTGAAAGATTTTTCAAGATGCATGTTTTGATACCTGGAGATGAAATCTGCAAGACAATATTTGGTATATTGGGTAATAATGAAAATACGAAAATGGAAGCATAGAGAACAATTTTCGCCGCAACCTCATTCTTCATTAATTTTCGACAGTGATAATAAATATGACATACAATTAAATTGATTTTGATGTTATTTTCATAATATCATGTTATAATATATTATTATATAATTATATTAGTTTCTTAACAAATTAACATAATTTCCATATTATTACATTCACTTTCCAAAGTGATGGTAAATATATGAAAAAGCAACGAAAGTCTTCTTGTTTTTTTTACCTTTATATTTTCATTATTATCAGAACTCTTTTTTGCAGCTTTGGGATAGAAATTTTTTATAAGGATACTCAAAAATGTTTCAGTGACTTACGCAGTCTAAATGCGATAAAAGAAATACGGCAATATAGAAGAAAATACATTTCCATTGCATTCCAACGATGCAAACTTCAGTACTATATAAATATTACATAAAATGATGTCAAATATATGGTGTTGAAGTTTGCATCGTTGAAATGCAACGAAAGAGTGTTCTCGATTTTTTTTATTTCTATACTTTCATTATTATCAAAACTTTTTTTGCAGCTTTTGGTTATTCATTTTGATAAGGATTCTCACAAATGTTTCAGTGACTGGGGTCGGGCAACTTTGAATGCTCCGACGTTTTAGAATTCCTAATTTTAATGTTCCGAAATTACAAGTTTCGTAAAGATCATGCCAGCGAAAGTTTACACAGTTGATTATAAATGATGTAATGTAGAACGTATAACATTGTCGAGACAAACTTCAAAATTGACGTAAAATAATTTTTTAATAAATAAAAATCTTGAAATAATTCGACGTTTTATTGAAAATTCTGAAACTTTTCAAAATTTCATGGCCGAATTATTTTTACGGTGTTCAGATTTTCGGAGTTTTGGTCTTTCGGAGTTTTGAGCGTTCTGATAATTCCAAGTTCGGAATTTCATCCCGGCCCCCAGTGACTTACGCAGTCTAAATGTGCTGAAAGAAATACAATACAAAAAAAATACACTTTAGTTGCCTTTCAACGATGCAAATGTCAATACCATATAAATATTACATCAAATTATATTAATTTCTACATTATTTGTATAATATTATATTATAATGCACTACATTCTACTACATTAAGCTACATTATATATTGTCACATTATATTAAATAATGTTAATAGGCAGTAGTAGTAGTAGCTTTTATTTCCACGGTATACCCTTTAAGGGTGCTTACACATAGTCCCTCCTCCCATACGACCCCCTCAACGTTTTTTCTTACAAATTATATACATGAGCAATAATGATAATCAATTATTTCTGCATATTCGAAAATATTATGCCAAAAAACACACACATATATATATACATATATATACATGTGTTAATTAAAAACTTATATATATGTATATATGTATATATATATGTTCATTAAAAACATATATATATATATATATATCAGTATTTTAAATCGTGAATACTTCATTCTGCAGGTGGCGCCCAAATTTTTTTACTCTCCCAAACATTTTCGCAATTTATGCTTTCGACGTAAAAATTCTGTAATTGACACTCCCACATTTCGCGGTCTTCCGCGACCCAAGAGTTCAATTCGACGTCGAAGGCCCCAATACCGATTGGCGTTAAACTCGACTCCCGTGTAATATCAACTGTAATCCTAATGTGTAATATGTGCGCGGTGAGCTGCAGGTGAGCAAAGAGCATCGAGGATACGAGGACGATCGATCGTCCACGATTTTCTTGAACTTGGACTTGGCTTTGCGATAACGTGACGTGCATCGTTCTAGTGCATTGTGCAATTCCACGCTCGTTCACGTTGACGTACATCTCAATATGTCATATTACATGTACGAGGTTATTCGCTGTTTTATCGATACGATAGTAAATAATAAATATAACAACAGTATAGTGGAAAATTACTAAAGAACGTTGATAAATAAGTAGCTGGCCAAAACTCACCAGGACTTTCGATCTCTGGAATCGATTCATTCGGATTAAGGCCTTAGGCCACAGTAACGGGTATAAAATCATGTGCGAATTTAACAATTTTTTTTCGAATGAAAACGTGATTCACTCATAAAATTAATTACACGTTTATTTAGTATGAATATCAAGCTGTTAGAAAATATATATATTTCTTTTTCGATATACAAAATAGCCGACTACTCGAAACTTCTCGAAACAGCTTTTTTCCAATTGGCGTGACAAATAACTTCAACAATTTTCACTCGATTTACTTCAAATTTAAAAGTTATGTTCCTAATTGCATCTCGCAGGGAAGTACGTACGGAATTTCTGATTAATCGAAAACTTATCATTTTATGAGCAGTTATAACGAAATTTTTCACTGAAAATTCATTTCTTAAGTTGAAATACCTACAACTTTTGAATGAAACAATATTTTTTAAATTCCGTACGTACTTCTCTAGGTATTCTAATGTAGATTGACGAGAATTTTTGTTTTTTCTTCTAGTTAAAAATTGTAGATGCTAAATGTCACGCCGCGGAGCGCCTAAAAAAAGATAACAAAAAAAAATATTAGTAGTCGGCCCTTTGTACATTGAAAAAAAAATTATAACAGCTTGACATTGATACTAAATAGATGTGTAATTAATTTTATGAGTGAATCACTTTTTCATACGAAAAAAAAGTTGTTAAATTTGCACATGATTTTATGCCCGTTACTGTGGCCTAGGGCCTTAAGTGTGCAATTAAATCGGGCCCAATAAAATCGTGACGATGGTCATCGAGCCCTCAAATACAGTCGAGGGGACCGAAAATCACCGATTAGGGTTAATACTTAGCTTGGATGAACAAAAAATTATGATTTTATTATACAATAATAATAATAATAACCGTTCATTGAAATGCATATCAATTTTAAAAAACCACTTAATGTAATTTCAATAACAACCATAACAATAATTCATTCAAATACCTTTAAATACAACCGCATTGACTTATTTTAATAATAATAACAGTAATCATTATTTTCAATGTACTTGAATCTAAATTCAGTTACTGTAATTTTAATGATAATAATAATTTATTTTAACAATGCCATTAATAATTACTTTTCATGTATTTCAATACAAATTTATTTAATGTAATCTTAATGATAATAATAATGATAATAATATAATTTCGGAGCTCTCGAATGCCCCTCACCGGGGTAGGTGAATGTTTCGCAGTGCAGACTAAGGAAGTGTCTGCTCGGAGCAATAAAATATAATAATAATAATAATAATCTAATAATAATTATAAGTATTTTTTACTAATCCAATACTGATAAAGATCTAATTATAATACAAATTTTATCATGATAATAATGTCAACGTATTTTACGTGGCAGCCTGTCAGTTCTAAGGAAAACACGTTCATACCTTTGCCACATCGTTATGAAAATTATTTTTTTTTTATTTCACAAGATGGGTCTGAATCACTCGATAGTTTTGTCGTAAGCTGGAAAAACAGACCGATTCACGAGCAGCCTGCTTCTTTTCATATTATTACAACACACGACAGCAAACAATACATTTATCCATTGCAATCATATTTGTTATGCATACACCCATATATATATATATATATATATATATATATATATATATGTATATATATGTATATATTATTGGGGTCGTTTTTTTCGTCCGCATTGTCATTATTATTCGTGTGCGTTTCGCAAAATAAGCTTTTTAACGTAAACACGCTGCATTTTCAGCTCACAATCTCACGCGACATTAATCGATTTATTTTTCATTTTGTTGTTTCAGATTCGTTGCAATCGTTGTCACATCTCGGTGAGTTCTTAGTCGTAATTAGATCGCGCATGAGAAACGCAGAAGTCTTGCGAGAGACAGGCGTGATTGTAATTCCGTTTTTTTTCTATTTTTTTTTCTCCATTTTTTGTTTCTAATCGACATCTTCATCATCGCAGTGTATCACGGTGCGTTGTACATGCTCGCGTATCATAATTTCATAATACACGCACAATTCACAATATTATTCGTCGCGTACGATCTGTGTACATTCGAGCGTAGTTGCGCACTATTTACTGAATTGTTCATTATCACGCTGTTATTTCCTCGCGGCTCGTTGCATCATTTATCATTTCTTCACACATGTTGCGTTGCTCTTTTTTGTCCCCCCATCCGTGTTTTCTATTGCTCGTTTGTCAGATGTGCATGAAACGTTTCTCGGACACGGGGTGAAAAATAAAAGAAAAATACTTGATGTTCGTGTAGGTACGCCGTTTGGTCAATTTTTCTGACCTTTGAAAACGCGAAGATCCTCTCGGCTTGGGCAATTCAATTGGATCGCGTTTCGCCGAGCCACGTGTATTTTATACGGAGCCGTGACCCACACGGCCGAGTCATCGCAACTTTCTTCTTTGCTTTTTTAGTGCAGCTATCATGAATCGACGCGAAATCATTTTTTTTTTGCGAATTATGGAACCAGCCGGTTCCGTAATCCGCGAAGGTGATGTGCCCGAGGAAATTGTGGAAAGAAGATTGTCTTGAAGTTTGCATCGCTGCAACGCAACGAAATTTGTTCTTCATATTTTTATTTCCTCATTTTTATTATTTTACAAAAGATTTTTTTTTCTGGTTTCAACATCGAAGGAAATTTGAATTCAGTCGAATTTCCATAACCGAATATCAATAAGTCGAATATCCATAAGTGCCAATATTCACAAGTGAATATCCACAAGTGGAATATCCATAAGTCGAATATCCATAAGTACGAATATCCATAAGTGAGTATAGAGTAGAAATAAGTGCCGGAAATGGCAGGAGGTAGAGGAAAAGTGAGTATAGAGGGCACCCAAACAAACCCAAACCCAAACAAACTCAAACAAACCCAAACAAACTCATTTATACCTCCCGCCATTTATGGCACTTATTTCTACTCTATACTCACTTATAGATATTCGACTTATGGATATTCATACTTATGGATATTTGTACTTATGGATATTCGACTTTTGGATATTCGCCTTATGGATATTCATACTTATGGATATTCGACTTTTGGATATTAATACTTATGGATATTCGTATTTATAGATATTCGACTTATGGATATTCGACTTATGGATATCCGTACTTATGAATATTCGACTTATGGATATTTACTTATGGGTATTCGTACTTATGGATATTCGACGATAGTGCTTTCGTTGAATTCCAACGATGCAGACTTCAATGTCAAAAAAAGACAAATTCCTACTTTCGTGAGGTGACTATACTCACCTATGGATATTCGACTTATGAATATTCATACTTATGGATATTTGTACTTATGGATCTTCGACTTGTGGGCATTCGTCTTATAGATATTCGTACAAGATTCAAGACAAGATTGTCTTGAAGTTTGCATCGCTGCAACGCAACGAAATTTGTTCTTCATATTTTTATTTCCTCATTTTTATTATTTTACAAAAGATTTTTTTTTCTGGTTTCAACATCGAAGGAAATTCGAATTCAGTCGAATTTCCATACCCGAATATCCATAAGAACGAATATCCATAAGTCGAATGTCAATGAGTCGAATATCCATAAGTGCCAGTACCCATAAGTGAATATCCATAAGTGAATATCCACAAGTGGAATATCCATATGTCGAATATCCATAAGTGAGTATAGAGTAAAAATGAGTGCCAAAAATGGCAGGAGGTAGCGGAAAAGTGAGTGTAGAGGGCACCCAAATAAACCCAAACCCAAACAAACTCACTTATACCCCCCGCCATGTATGGCACTCATTTCTACTCTATACTCAATTATGGATATTCAACTTATGGATATTCATACTTATGGATATTCGTACTAATTGATATTCGACTTATGGATATTCGACTTATGGATATTCAACTTATGGATATTCGACTTACGGATATTCGACTTATGGATATTCGTACTTATAGATATTCGACTTATGGATATTCGATTTATGGATATTCGAATTATGGATATTCGACTTATGAATATTCGACTTACGGATATTCGTACTTATAGATATTCGACTTCTGGATATTCACTCATGGATATCCGAAGGTAGTGCTTTCGTTGAGTTCTAACGATGCAGACTTCAATGTCAAAAAAAGACAAATTCCTACTTTCGTGAGATTTTTTTACTAATTGATTCAGTCTTCGAAAAAAATAGGAAGGAACATGACCAGGTGGTGTACAATTTCTGTACGATACCTCCGAAGGGGATCGTACAGAAACAAAATGGTAAAAAGGAGTCAGAATTAAGCTGTCCCTTAATGAACTGGTGGCTGAGAGTTCTCCGCGGTATGCCGTCACTACTATCCAACCTCCGGCAATTATCCGGGATAAGAAAGTTATTGATAACACGCTTTGTGGGAGAGATATGATTTACGAGAAAGCCGATAGGACGGATGATTAATGTCAAGATTCCGATGCTGAAAGCTCATCGTCCCGCGCACAAAAGCCACCGAGTCTATGGGAACGATCTCCCGGCAGACCTAGCAGGTCCGTCGCGCACAGCTGTGCGTTCCATTTTATTGTTAGATTCGAGAGCCGCTGCTGTAGCAATTTCCAACACGGAGACTACCGGGAGCTTTCAGATCCAAACGGCTCGAGCAATCGTGACGCAGTATTGAGAGTCACCCGGTAATTCGAGCTTTTTTGAACTTTTATTTATTGTCAGGTCACGTGACCATTTTTTTCCGCAAATAGACCTGATCTCGAAAACTAGATGTAATTCGAATGTCAAAGACCTGGATTTTGGTTTCCCTCACAAATTCCTGTTATTTTGCTACCTTCGTTCAAAAATCGAATTCAATCCGCGGAAAATACCATTAAGCGAGAACGCGCCCAATTATTGCGATCTTTTGAATAAGTAGGCCCGGGATAAAAATAAGAAAAAAGGGCTTTTCAATTGACAGATTTTTAGCTGCCACATTTTTCACACCGAACAATTTTGCATGTTATGTACTGATAAGTATTAGAACGTTGAATAAGTTCTCGCTGTGCCAAAAGATTGCGTAACCAGAACTGCGCGCGTGTAGTTTAAGGGGGGAAAATCCTTCAGACGCCCAAAAATGAGTCATTTTTAATTAATTTTTTCAAAGGCGATAAAATAATCGCATCATTTTGAAATTTTTGCATTATCTTAATATATATATAAGTATAGAATTAAAACATATTAATTATAGAAGTATAGAATTATAGAAAGTATAGAATTAAAACATATTAATTATAGAAGTATAGAATTATAGAAAGTATAGAATTAACCTATATAAAAGTATAGAATTGAAAATTAAGTAGGCTTTGTAAACAATTAAGTAGTAAAATGCTCTGTTGAAAACGACATGCAGAGATTGGTCCAGACGCTTCAAAAATAATGATTTTGATGTGTTTAGTTAGAGGCATCTCTTCATGAGGACTCATGTCAGACGCGAGCTGAACTTGCAGAATCATTAGGAGTTGATCACACAACTGTTTCGAAACGTTTGAAAACATAAGAAATTATTTTATTAAATTTTATTAAATTTTTTTTTAATTTTATTAAAATTTATTAAATTTTATTTAATTTATTAAATTTATAATTTAATTTAATTTATTAAATTTATAATTTATTAAATTATTTTATTAAATTTTATTAAAACATAAGAAATTATTTTATTAACTTTAATTTTCACGAAAAAAAACAGCAAGAACTTATTCAACATCCCAATACATCGACATGCAAGATAAAAGTTTGGCAAAAAACCTTTTCTTCGAATATAATTATTTTACAATACAGGCAGTAATTGGAAAAGTACTCGCTGAATATCATTTTCCGGATTGAATCATTCCATCCGGGAGAAAAATGGGTTTTTCATTTGACAGATTTTTATCTGCCATATTTATGACACGGTTCGAAAAATGACACCTGTCACGTTCCGAAAATTATATCCATATGACAGATAAATGTTTGTCGATATAAACCTCCACTTTTTCTTTGAATATAATTATTTTACAATCAAGGCAGTAATTGGGATAGTACTTGCTGAATGTCACTTTCCGAATTAAATTCGACTTTTAAACGGACATAATGAAATTACAAGGGTACGTGTGAATTACTATTTTTTAATAAGCACATCCGTTAGCGAATGATTTAAAAGCATTTGAGATTTGATTCGATTGAGATTGATCAACATATTTTCTCCTTCTATCCAAAAACAATGAACGCAATCATGGAAATATTTTTTTTCCATACGGTTTCCCCGATATCAGCCTGGCCACGGTCTTCCTGTACTTCAGCGTGCTCGTTTCGTTGCGAAACAACGACATTACTGCAATATTAAATGCACTTACCGCATGAAGCTTGCTCGCCTCCCCTTCCCCCTGAATTCTAATAAAAACTGGATGAAGCAACGTAAGAGAAACGATGAGTTATGTCTGTCTATATATATAATGTAGTTTTAGTACTCTGGGTGCAAGGCCGTGTCCGCATTGATCTTGTTCTTATATACTTCGTGATGCATATATTGTACAAGGTGTCCCGAATTAATAACGTCGAAGCCTCCGAAGCGAGTGGAAAATTGACGAATCGGGGAAAAAATCATTTTGAGAGTTCCACTCAATTTTAAGGTAGAACGAGCGCGCGATTGATTTCTATGGTTTTGTTCAAATTTTAACCAGACATTGTTCATATCATTATGCATGTTTGGGTGCAATTTCAAAACGGTCGACTATGTAGATTGGGAGATAATGGGTTTTAGAATGTCAACTTTTAACACTGCAGGGTCTGCATTGACCGGAAGTCAGGTCACATAATTCGTCGTACCGTTCTATGGTGTTTATAAATTTTGAAAAAAAAAATTATGTCAGATAGCAAACTAAGTAGTGAAAGAGTAAAAAAATGTTGAATTGCCTTCACTATTCAGTTTTGCTAAAAACGTTTAGTAAAGACAGATTAACTCTTCGTGAAAAATATTTGTCCCCTATAATAAGAAGACATATGGCAACACCACAGAACAGTATTGTTCAATGTTTCGAGAAAAAAAAATGATCGTGTTTCTAAAGTTAAAAACTTTTATGGGGCCGGGTTGGAATTCCGAACTTTGAATTATCAGAATGCTCAAAACTCCGAAAGAATTTTACACGAAGGACCAAAATTCCGGAAATCTGAACACCGTCAAAATAATTCGGCTATGGAAGTTTTAAAAGTATCAAAATTTTCCATAAATCGACAAATTATTTCACGATTTTTTTGTTCATTAACAAAGGATTTTACGTCAATTTTGAAATTTGTCTAGACAATGTTATACGTTCTACATCATTTACAGTCGACTGTGTAGACTTTCGCTGATATAATCTTGACGAACCTTGTAATTTTAGATCATCAAAATTGGGAATTGTAAACTGTCGGCGCATTCAAAGTCCGGAATTTCAACCTGGCTCTCATGTCAAGATCATGCCAGCGAAAGTCTACACAGTTGACTGTAAATGATGTAGAACGTATAACATTGTCTAAACAAATTTTAAAATTGACGCAAAATCACTTCTTAATAAATAAAAATTCTTGAAATAATTCGTCGATTTATTGAAAATTTTGGAACTTTTAAAACTTCCATAGCCGAATTATTTTGACGGTGTTGAGACTTTCGGAGTTTTGGTCTTTCGTGTAAAATTCTTTCGGAGTTTTGATCTTTCGGGGTACTACTCTTTCGGAGTTTTGAGCGTTCTGACCATTCAAAGTTCGGAATCTCCACCCGGCCCCACTTTTATCACAAATAAAAATATTTGCATTACAAATATTAATATTTTATGTTGTTTATCCTATCTTTATCAACAAGTAAAAGTGTCCTTTAATTCATAACTAATTAAAAACTTTGTTCGATTAAAAATTACTTCCAAATAAAAATGTGTGTTGCAGTATTATTTTAAATATGCCGCGCAAACTTACGCCATTGGATACGTGAAACGATGCGGTGTTGCCATATGTTTTCTTATTACAGGGAACAAATATTTTTAAAGGAAAATTATTCTGTCCAAATTTTAATGCAGACTCTGCAGTGTTAAGGGGTTACCCCCACTTGCGATTTTGAAAAAATAGATTTTTTTTTATTGCATTTTTTTGAAGTATAAGTATCTGAGAATATGTCCTGAAAATTTCAAGTCGATCCGAACAAAATTGACTGAGATATGAGCGTTGAAAGAGAAGAATCCGCGTTGAAAGAGAAACTTTAAACGCGTTTTTCTCAAAATGGCATTTCTGAAGTCGGTGACCAAGATTATTCGAACTCTAATGAACCGATCTTCTTAAAATTTTGCAGGCTTATTTAATACAAAAAAATGTAGTCTTTAATCGTTTGATTTTTTTTTCGAAAAAAAAAATGGCCATTTTATAGCCAAAAAACAGCGGTTTTTTTCGTTAAAATCGAACCATTAACTTTGACTGTCCGTCATTTTGTGAAAAATGAATATTTTTTAAAATCCTTCGATTAAAGACTAGTTTATACTTATATTTGACTAAATCCATCCGCATTTTTTTTCTTCAGATGATCCACTTCGCCCCAATGTTGGTCACCGCAAACCGTGTATATAAAAACATTATTTCATTGACGGCCATTTGCCACTAAACAATGTAATATTTTTCAATAAAAAAATTACTGAAAGTTCTTCAAGATGTGTTCTTTAAGATAGTATATTGATCGATTAAAAAAGTTTTGTAGTTTTCTTTAAAAAAATCATGAAAAAGGCCTTTTTTTGCACTACAAGTGGGGGTAACGCCTTAAAAATTACGATTTAAAACCCATTATCTCCCAATCTAAATAGTCGACTGTTCTGGAATTTCACTCAAACATGCATAATGATATGAACAATGTCCGGTTAAAATTTGAACAAAATCTATGGAAATCAAGAGCGCGCGCTCCTTCTACCGTAACTTGTTTTTCATGAAGATGATGGAAAAAAAAGAATTCCTACGAATATTTTATTTCGGGGCTATTTTAGCAGTCTCATAAATTCGGGATCGATTTAAAGTCTTTGAATAGACCCGAGCGCGTATTTCAATCCGAATGATGAATGAACACGTTTTTATAGATCGTGCTGTGAGATCCATCGATTTACGGAAGCTAACATATGCAGACGAGCTAAAATTTATCGGCAGCAATTCCGTGTACCAGTTTTTATTATATACATTGTATATATAAATACAGTACTGCTCAAAAGTTTTCGATCACTTTGGACAATTGCAAAATTATATTAGAATCATATAATTCATTTTATTTCTTATTTTACGAACATACTACATAGGCCTCACAAATAAATTACATTATTCGAATACAATTTTGCAATTATCCAAATTATTCACCTATATATATTTACAGGGTCACTGGTTATTGGTCACGATCCTGTCAAAGGGTTGCAGGACATTTTTTCGGCTATCAAATATGCCGTCAATGCTTTATGCAAAAGTGAATCATTTTCGAGATTATTATTTTTTTTAGACAGGAGTAGGCAAGTTTAAAAATAAATGAAAAAAAAACCTGTTGTATGGAAACAAACTTTTTTATTATTCGTAGTTTGAGGGCACAGTAACAATGAATTTTCAACAATAAAATAAGAATAATTGTTAAACTGGCCGAGTTTAGGAACCCTAGTTAAAAAATGTTTGGAGATTATTCTTCTTTCCATTGTTGTCTTATTCTTCTTCTTCTTGATTATTCTTCTTCTACCATTGAATTTTAAAAAGTGGAGGTGACCTTCAGTATGCGTCAGCGGCTCCACCGAAATAAAAAAAAAAATATTGGTCGCATTTAATTGTCCCATTCACACCGTACAATTTTTGTCTGGAACATTTTTTTGTGACGTCGATAATTACCGGGTTATTCCAGGTGGCAGAGATAAGAGGGACACCCTGTATATATGTGCACGCGAGCATGCGCCTAGTCCGAGACAAGCCTCGTGGCCCTCAAGCATTTGATTACTGTACGAGCGCTCTTTTCCTATATTTTAGGAAGCCGACCTTTCCGAAGTTCTCGAAAAAATTGATAATCGAGTACTAATGAATTAATGGATGGATGCCTTCAATTAATGAATTAATTAAAACCGAGTACTAATTAATTATTGAATGGACAGGGCCAATTGTTCTTCTCGCTCTTTCGGTCAGCGCACCGAAAAAGGTTGCCTTGAACCGGGCCACCCTCGTGAGAAGGGTCTCCCGATTCACCGATAGATGTTGAAGAGCGTTGATTTCTTTTAGACGCATAAGCGTCCGGGACAAGTTCAACTTTGAAGACTCTCAAGTTCCATCGCGTATCGGGCGGACCTATGACTAAAAGAACACGCGTGTCCTTTAATCCATTGATCGGTGGAACGCTCGATGCACCTTAACGCTTGCTTGACGATTCGAGTCGAACGCACCGGAACGAATATGGGTGTATGATGAAGGGAATGCCTTTTTTCAATTGGAAACGCTGAGCTGATGGACGTCACGGCGTTGCCTAGTTCAGTGGTCACGACGACGAGGACGATGATGATGATGATGATGGTGATGATCATGATGTGGAATGTAGATCGATCAGTTGGTCGTTCCATTGCACACCACATGTGTTGCGCGGCTTGAGTTGGTATGTGTAACCTTGCACGTTACTTGCCCGTCCAACGCGAGTTTCATGATCTTCACCGAGATCAACGGAAACATGTGAATAGCCAACGGGTCTACTTTCGTAAATATGCGTTTTGATGTCAACGTCATTGAGCAGGTCGATTTGGGCAATGTGTCTTGGGTAGTAGTAGCTTAGTGGTTGACTAGTTGTGTACCATCACTAGCGTACCATCACTAGCGTGTGGTCACTGAGCCTATATGACTAAGTTACCAAAACACTGCTGACTTTTTCTGCCTGTGGAATTTTGGCTTGAGGGTGCGATTTCCTGTATAGGAGAAGGCAGCTGCATTTTAGTAATCAACTAGTAGTGCTACTAGCATCAGACCAATAGGGTATGAATCACCAAAACGATGCTAAGGTCACTAAACGCTGCTGATTTTGGCTTGTTGTGAAATGTCAGCCCAAGGGTACCATTTCAAGGACAGCGAAAAGCAGCGATATATTAGTAACTTACCAGTAGTGCTACTGGCATCAGACCAATAGGGTATGAATCACCAAACGAATGCTACTAACTCACTAAAACGCTGCTTACGTTTGCTGCCTGTGACAGTAAAAAGCAGCGGTATTTCAGTAACTCATCAGTAGTGCTACTAGCATCAGACCAATAAGGTATAAATCACCAAACCAATGCTAGTAAGTCACTAAAAAGCTGCTGACTTTTGCTCTCTGTCGAATGTTGGCTTGAGGGAGCCATTTCTTGGGCAAGTAAAAATCAGCAACATTTTAGTAATTTACTAGTAGGGGGGACCGTGGTTCAAAGTGTCGGGGGTATGTTGTTCTGACACACATAGCTTCGCAAAGAATAGAGATGCTAATGAGTGTACAGTGTGTCGAAAAACGTCATACCGTCGCGCTGTATCGGCAGCCATTTTAGTAACGCCGAAACGACGAGTTCGCTTGGATGTTATCGCTTGGAGGAAGAACTTACCCCCGGCACTATGAACTCCGGCCTCGCCTCGTGCTACTAGCATCAGACCAATGGGGTATGAATCACCAAACTCATGCTAGTAAGTTACTAAACGCTGTAATTGTTTGCGTGTTGCGAAATTCCAGTCTAAGGGAACCCTTTCAAGGATAGTGAAAAGCAGCTACATTTTATTAACTTACTAGTAGTGCTAATAGCATAAGACCAATAGGGTATGAATCACCAAACGAATGCTAATAACTCACGAAAGCGCTGCTTACTTTTGCCGCCTGTGGAATGTCGACCTAAGGGTACCACGTCATGGGCAGTAGAAAGCGACAAAATTTTAGTAACTCACTAGTAGTGCTACTATTATCGGACCAATAGGATATGAATCACGAAACCAATGCTAGTAAGTTAGTGAAACGCTGCTGTCTTTTGCTTGCTGGGAATGTCAGCCTTTTCATGGGAAGTAAAAAGCAGTGGCATTTTAGTAACTTACTAGATGAGCTACTACTAACAGACCAATAGGGTATGAATCATCAAACCGATGCCAGTAATTGACTAAAACGCTGCTGACTTTTGCTGTCTGTGAAATGATGCCCTAAGGCTTGATCATTTAAAAAATAGCAGTCTCTTGCAGCATTGACTGATACCGATACTATCCAAGCGAACCTCCTTGACCTTTATCAGACCCTAAAAGTCCAGTCCAACGGAACAGTCATCGCTATTCACCGACAAAAATTGACCGATCGATTATTGCTTTTCGTTTATCGATATTTGTATAGCCCCATTTTTAAACGTGCCCAGGCTATTTTTAAAGGCTTGCTAATGTCCAATGTCGCCCAAGCGTCGAACAGATTACGTCGCCTGACTTTGCGCCTTATCTTTGCACAAATAATATCGCTGTCGATAATCGCGCAAAGTTCTCAAGTGACACGTGAGCCACGAGACAAAAGAGGAGTGACTTGGGCGCGAAAAACGCGATTAAGCTCGCCAGATCGGAGTACTCGGGGACGGACAGTTTAGCTGAGCGAGTCAGCTTATGGAGTCATCGAATTTCACTCGCCGGCCATTATCCCTGTCGGAGTGCAATGAGCCTCCACGTGTGTCTCTGCACGAAGGACTTTTCAAACTCGACATGCTGCACAGACAATCGGACAGTTTGGGAACTAGACCAAAGATACGATGAGTAAATTCTCGTATAAGTTGCAGAATTCCAGTTTCATAGTCCAAATTTCTTGATTCCTAAAAATTTGGAAAAATGAAGGCCTAATGTCCCCACGGATATTGTTTTGATGGTTGGAATAAAGAAATTTGCGTCGGATAGGCAATCCATTCTAAGCAAAAATCATTATCGTTTAGCACTGATCTGTAAAAGGGTGGAACGATCTTAAGGGGCTACACCAGTGTGAACGCTGAAAATTTTGGTGATTTTAAGTGTTTCGGAAAATTAAGAATATATTTGGCTATATTTGACCCGTATTACATCATTTTTTCATAGATAAATATTGATATTCAAGCGACTTATGCGCTGCCTTTGGAGGCGCCAAAAAAAGTTCCTCCACTGCTGACATAATTCCGGCCGATTGAGTAGCTGAAACCGAAAAAGGAAAAAATGTCGTTAAACTGGAAGGTATTTCCTGTAAAATGACGTAGGATTTTCGAAAAATATCAAAATCTAACAAAATGGCGTAATTATGAAAAAAGTCTGTTTTCTTGCCTATTAAATGGTCGTTTTTTTCAATGCCAATTCGTCAATTTTCATCCAATCAAAAATATCCTACGTCATTGTACAGTAAATATATTCAAGAGTACTCAGTTCAAATTCCAAGTCAATCGGATAATTGCTCTTTGACTTACCATGTCAGCAAATTTGAAAAATCTCATTCCGAGAAAAACGCGTTTAAATATTTATCTATCGATTTGTCGCCTACGAGGGGTTGCTCTTTAGAAGGCTGCCATTTGGGGAGTATTAGAGATACGGCCTTGAAATTTTTCCAGGATATTCTTGAAAGTACAAACTATCAAAAAAGGCGAATTGATTGTTTGTAAGTGTCACACTGCTATAGCCCTTCAAGTGGAAAGACACCAACCTCCATGCATTTCAGGTTGTAATGCATTCAATGGGGTCGAATTTCGACCAAGATTCAGGTCTCTGTGAATGCTTAGCTTGTCCGGTGACAGTTGACATCACCCAAAACGTCCTGCAGAACGCAAATCCAAAGTTGTCGATTTTGTATCATCTCTTTAAATTCCAAAAATTGGGAGAAATTCTCCCGACAAAATGAATATCTCATTCTGCATTCTGCATTTTACTCTGTCCTGATGTTGATGATCGCTGGCTATTAGGACGAAGACCACTCAGACTGGCAAACGGAAAAAATGATTGACGTGGAGCCTGCGGGCCATCACACAATCATCATACACGAACGTAAAAAACCGACCCTGAGATAACCGGACATGCGCACTGGTTAACTTCACAGTTGGTCGTTGGTGGCCATGCTACGTCACTACAGAGACGTCACTAGTGACGAGGCACTACGAGGTTCGCGGCATACAGACATTCTCGCTTGCACCTATACGCGGATATTTTTATACCAGGCTTGCAAAAGCCTTGACAAGCGACCCGTGTCGCTCGTCCTTCATTTCGCTTCGTCAACGGGAGCCCGACAAAAGTGTCACGGATAGCCGAGCGATTTTTGCACGAGCCTCATCATCGTCAGTTTTCCTTGTCCACGTGTTGTGCAACATCGGCATTTTTTTTTTTGCAACTGAAGTGTCACGTGTCTTTGGAGCCGTGGCGCCATTGCCTCTCTTTACGTTTCCTCAGGCCGCGATGTCTTTCATTAAAACGTCATAGCATTTTCGATACTTTCCTAGGCGGCTACAGCCTGCACAGGCTCGTGGCCTTCCTTTTGGAGGTTTCAAACGCAACAAACTACCATCCGGTAGTTTCCTGAATCGCGAAAAAGTGGGTTCGTATGAACGTCTTTGGAGATGATGGCGTGCATCCAAGCGTGGAACTTCCTTCCGCACGTGGGTGAATCTCCAACGAGTCCACTTGGATAATGAGACCTGCAGAACTGATAATTTGGATGATTTCCATATGCCAAATGTCAAAAGTCATCAGGTCTTCCAAAGCCGCGATAGCCAAGCTCGCGAATCCACACGTCCTTGCTGAGACTCAAGGGCAACTCAAGGGCACTCAAGCAATTCCCAAGGGCGCCCATACAAAGTACACACCCGCACGGAAGCTCTCGCAGACTTTGAGATTCTAAGTTTAGGTTTTTAAAAATACTCGCAGACGGAAGGCAAACAAATCTTTCCACCGAAGCACAAAAGTAAAAAGAAAAAGGCAAACATCGTTACGGATCCTCGACCTTGACGTCTTCAGGCGAATAGCCAAATCTTACGTCAGCTCATTGCCAAAGCCCAAGGGGATGTATTCCCTATACGTCTAGCGCCTCCACTCGCCTAGACGATCACGTCGTAATTTCGCCTGCGTCACTGTACAGCTCGCCGTCGGTGCTCGTCACACGCGCGATTCCCGGCGACACTTTTAATCGTTAATCGACTCGCAAACATCCGTAAAGCGAATAATACCCCGGGTGCAGACTTCGTGCGCACACGGAGCGCGGATCGAGATGAGCCTGGGCAACAGGTGGCGACGCGACGAACAAACATTCGAGCAGACAGTAAAACAAGATGTATACAGATTTCGGTAGCGTTGCTGCCACCTGCAACGCTTCTTCTTTGCGTAATCAAAAGTGGATCTTCAGCGATGATACAAGAGGACCTCGATTACTCGCATCTTGAGGGTTCGGTCCAACGGACGAGGCATAGTTCCATCAGCGACCGCTCCTCGATCGCAGCGCCCTGGGGAGTGGGACTTGACCGGCTGCGCTCGCGGTGGCGACTGATTGTACTTTTTGCTGCGGTCGGTGAGCCTGCGATAGGAACAGGCTGACCGCCGATGGACTTCATGATGAACTTCTTCGCTATTGTTATCAACGACATTTATTAGCGCTTTCTTTGAAAGGGATGATTATGAACAGTGAAAGGGGGATTTAAATTCTGGAACTTCCCAATGAAAATCGCGAAAATCAAGTAGCAAAAAATCATAATTTCGGTTGCTGATTGATACAATCGACTCTCTACTGTGCGAACATAACAAATAGACTTCCTGGCTCGCAACTGGTGCTATTTATCCTCCTACTGGAAATTCCTCGGTGATGAGCATAATTAGGAAAAAGTGAAAAACAGCAACACTTGCCGCTGAAACAATCGTTCACATCTGATGCTCGAATTACCCACTGGGCTCACCTTGGGCAACCTTGCACCTGACCCTCATTGACAAAAAAGATCGAACAGCAGAAAAGACGAGTGCGAATTGCGAGCTCGTTAAACGGTCATGGCAAAATGACGTCTTGTATGAAGCGACGAATACGTCTTGTGAGAACATGCAGAACGACGTTTAGCGCTTGTTTTTGTAATTTTCTTGTTCATTGTTTTCGGATGATCCGCCTATTGAGTGTGCAGCTCCGTATGAGGGCGAATTAGTGGTCTGCGGAAGAGCAACGCCAGGCTTGGTGCTTTTGCAGACCGTCGAGTACGCACATAACTGTGATTTCGAATGAAAATTTAATTATTGTTAACAAGGCTGCGACTTTGTTAGCTATCGAACAACAGGATTCTACGAATATCGACGATTATCAATATTTGATTTATACCATTTTTCGAACAGGATAAAAAATATGGCAGCTGGTTTAAATTTAATTTTAATTTAATTTAAATAATTACAACGATTTATAATTTAAAGTATAATCATAAATTATCATTTCAGTGATTGAGGTTAGTCTAAAATAATCAAATAATGAATAAACTGATTTTTAATTTTAATTATTTTTAGAATTATAATTAAAATGATAATTTTGAATATTATTTACAATAAAGAAAAACGTGATTTCAATCATGTCAATATTTTACATTAATCTCGGTAATTTGACTCAAAGGGGATGTACCAGGTCGACATAACCTCACAGATTTTCGAACA
The DNA here is from genome assembly GCA_963210295.1 of Ophion ellenae. Lineage (NCBI taxonomy): Eukaryota > Metazoa > Arthropoda > Insecta > Hymenoptera > Ichneumonidae > Ophion > Ophion ellenae. The sequence goes on from OY723389.1 coordinate 46,731,800, forward strand.
GATTTTTTTCACACATGGTTAAGTTTTGTTTTTTGAACGACAAAGCATCAGTTTCTGTAGAATTGACGCAGAGCTTCAATATTTTCTTCTTCCCTAAATACTGCTCACCCCCGAGAAATCTTCGTTCGAAAATTCTAGCCATCTAGCTCACACTCCCGTGTCACGTGGTACCGTTTCTACTCCGCCTTAAGGGGCTATACCAGTGTGAACGCTGAAAATTTCGGTGATTTTCGGGAATTTTTTTTGGAAGAAAAGTACTCAATTAAATGTTTCGGAAAATTAAGAATATATTTTGCTATATTTGACCTATATTACATAATTTTCTCATAAAACAATATTGAGATCCAAGCGACTTATGCGCTGCCTTCGGAGGCGCCAAAAAAGGTTCCTCCACTGCTGACATGATTCCG